>CAWUFW010018649.1:0-213789 GCA_963921515.1 Calotriton arnoldi | reverse complement strand
CCCAGACGTGGGTCCCTTGCTCACTTTGCTACTGGATTCAAGATAGCCTGGCTGATGAGGGTTATGAACCCGAAACCGGTCCCAGGATGCTTGTTTCCGGTCCAGGGAAGACATGGCTTGGCAGTTCGGGCTGGACTGTTCCCATGAGGCACAGGGTCAGACTGATTTGCATATGGCCATGTCTGAACTGGGGTGGCGGAGTGAGCTAAAGAATGATGATGGATTAAACCCAGATCAGTTGACTGGGGGTGAGTGCTTGCAATGTTCAACACTCCGTCCATCATCCCCTTTGGTTTTGCTAAGTTCGCCCTAAGTTGGCAGGGTATGCCCAGACGTGGGTCCCTTGCTCACTTTGCTACTGGATTCAAGATAGCCTGGCTGATGAGGGTTATGAACCCGAAACCGGTCCCAGGATGCTTGTTTCCGGTCCAGGGAAGACATGGCTTGGCAGTTCGGGCTGGACTGTTCCCATGAGGCACAGGGTCAGACTGATTTGCATATGGCCATGTCTGAACTGGGGTGGCGGAGTGAGCTAAAGAATGATGATGGATTAAACCCAGATCAGTTGACTGGGGGTGAGTGCTTGCAATGTTCAACACTCCGTCCATCATCCCCTTTGGTTTTGCTAAGTTCGCCCTAAGTTGGCAGGGTATGCCCAGACGTGGGTCCCTTGCTCACTTTGCTACTGGATTCAAGATAGCCTGGCTGATGAGGGTTATGAACCCGAAACCGGTCCCAGGATGCTTGTTTCCGGTCCAGGGAAGACATGGCTTGGCAGTTCGGGCTGGACTGTTCCCATGAGGCACAGGGTCAGACTGATTTGCATATGGCCATGTCTGAACTGGGGTGGCGGAGTGAGCTAAAGAATGATGATGGATTAAACCCAGATCAGTTGACTGGGGGTGAGTGCTTGCAATGTTCAACACTCCGTCCATCATCCCCTTTGGTTTTGCTAAGTTCGCCCTAAGTTGGCAGGGTATGCCCAGACGTGGGTCCCTTGCTCACTTTGCTACTGGATTCAAGATAGCCTGGCTGATGAGGGTTATGAACCCGAAACCGGTCCCAGGATGCTTGTTTCCGGTCCAGGGAAGACATGGCTTGGCAGTTCGGGCTGGACTGTTCCCATGAGGCACAGGGTCAGACTGATTTGCATATGGCCATGTCTGAACTGGGGTGGCGGAGTGAGCTAAAGAATGATGATGGATTAAACCCAGATCAGTTGACTGGGGGTGAGTGCTTGCAATGTTCAACACTCCGTCCATCATCCCCTTTGGTTTTGCTAAGTTCGCCCTAAGTTGGCAGGGTATGCCCAGACGTGGGTCCCTTGCTCACTTTGCTACTGGATTCAAGATAGCCTGGCTGATGAGGGTTATGAACCCGAAACCGGTCCCAGGATGCTTGTTTCCGGTCCAGGGAAGACATGGCTTGGCAGTTCGGGCTGGACTGTTCCCATGAGGCACAGGGTCAGACTGATTTGCATATGGCCATGTCTGAACTGGGGTGGCGGAGTGAGCTAAAGAATGATGATGGATTAAACCCAGATCAGTTGACTGGGGGTGAGTGCTTGCAATGTTCAACACTCCGTCCATCATCCCCTTTGGTTTTGCTAAGTTCGCCCTAAGTTGGCAGGGTATGCCCAGACGTGGGTCCCTTGCTCACTTTGCTACTGGATTCAAGATAGCCTGGCTGATGAGGGTTATGAACCCGAAACCGGTCCCAGGATGCTTGTTTCCAGTCCAGGGAAGACATGGCTTGGCAGTTCGGGCTGGACTGTTCCCATGAGGCACAGGGTCAGACTGAATTGCACATGGCCATGTCTGAACTGGGGTGGCGGAGTGAGCTAAAGAATGATGATGGATTAAACCCAGATCAGTTAACTGGGTGTGAGTGCTTGCAATGTTCAACACTCCGTCCATCATCCCCTTTGGTTTTGCTAAGTTCGCCCTAAGTTGGCAGGGTATGCCCAGACGTGGGTCCCTTGCTCACTTTGCTACTGGATTCAAGATAGCCTGGCTGATGAGGGTTATGAACCCGAAACCGGTCCCAGGATGCTTGTTTCCGGTCCAGGGAAGACATGGCTTGGCAGTTCGGGCTGGACTGTTCCCATGAGGCACAGGGTCAGACTGATTTGCATATGGCCATGTCTGAACTGGGGTGGCGGAGTGAGCTAAAGAATGATGATGGATTAAACCCAGATCAGTTGACTGGGGGTGAGTGCTTGCAATGTTCAACACTCCGTCCATCATCCCCTTTGGTTTTGCTAAGTTCGCCCTAAGTTGGCAGGGTATGCCCAGACGTGGGTCCCTTGCTCACTTTGCTACTGGATTCAAGATAGCCTGGCTGATGAGGGTTATGAACCCGAAACCGGTCCCAGGATGCTTGTTTCCGGTCCAGGGAAGACATGGCTTGGCAGTTCGGGCTGGACTGTTCCCATGAGGCACAGGGTCAGACTGATTTGCATATGGCCATGTCTGAACTGGGGTGGCGGAGTGAGCTAAAGAATGATGATGGATTAAACCCAGATCAGTTGACTGGGGGTGAGTGCTTGCAATGTTCAACACTCCGTCCATCATCCCCTTTGGTTTTGCTAAGTTCGCCCTAAGTTGGCAGGGTATGCCCAGACGTGGGTCCCTTGCTCACTTTGCTACTGGATTCAAGATAGCCTGGCTGATGAGGGTTATGAACCCGAAACCGGTCCCAGGATGCTTGTTTCCGGTCCAGGGAAGACATGGCTTGGCAGTTCGGGCTGGACTGTTCCCATGAGGCACAGGGTCAGACTGATTTGCATATGGCCATGTCTGAACTGGGGTGGCGGAGTGAGCTAAAGAATGATGATGGATTAAACCCAGATCAGTTGACTGGGGGTGAGTGCTTGCAATGTTCAACACTCCGTCCATCATCCCCTTTGGTTTTGCTAAGTTCGCCCTAAGTTGGCAGGGTATGCCCAGACGTGGGTCCCTTGCTCACTTTGCTACTGGATTCAAGATAGCCTGGCTGATGAGGGTTATGAACCCGAAACCGGTCCCAGGATGCTTGTTTCCGGTCCAGGGAAGACATGGCTTGGCAGTTCGGGCTGGACTGTTCCCATGAGGCACAGGGTCAGACTGATTTGCATATGGCCATGTCTGAACTGGGGTGGCGGAGTGAGCTAAAGAATGATGATGGATTAAACCCAGATCAGTTGACTGGGGGTGAGTGCTTGCAATGTTCAACACTCCGTCCATCATCCCCTTTGGTTTTGCTAAGTTCGCCCTAAGTTGGCAGGGTATGCCCAGACGTGGGTCCCTTGCTCACTTTGCTACTGGATTCAAGATAGCCTGGCTGATGAGGGTTATGAACCCGAAACCGGTCCCAGGATGCTTGTTTCCGGTCCAGGGAAGACATGGCTTGGCAGTTCGGGCTGGACTGTTCCCATGAGGCACAGGGTCAGACTGATTTGCATATGGCCATGTCTGAACTGGGGTGGCGGAGTGAGCTAAAGAATGATGATGGATTAAACCCAGATCAGTTGACTGGGGGTGAGTGCTTGCAATGTTCAACACTCCGTCCATCATCCCCTTTGGTTTTGCTAAGTTCGCCCTAAGTTGGCAGGGTATGCCCAGACGTGGGTCCCTTGCTCACTTTGCTACTGGATTCAAGATAGCCTGGCTGATGAGGGTTATGAACCCGAAACCGGTCCCAGGATGCTTGTTTCCGGTCCAGGGAAGACATGGCTTGGCAGTTCGGGCTGGACTGTTCCCATGAGGCACAGGGTCAGACTGATTTGCATATGGCCATGTCTGAACTGGGGTGGCGGAGTGAGCTAAAGAATGATGATGGATTAAACCCAGATCAGTTGACTGGGGGTGAGTGCTTGCAATGTTCAACACTCCGTCCATCATCCCCTTTGGTTTTGCTAAGTTCGCCCTAAGTTGGCAGGGTATGCCCAGACGTGGGTCCCTTGCTCACTTTGCTACTGGATTCAAGATAGCCTGGCTGATGAGGGTTATGAACCCGAAACCGGTCCCAGGATGCTTGTTTCCGGTCCAGGGAAGACATGGCTTGGCAGTTCGGGCTGGACTGTTCCCATGAGGCACAGGGTCAGACTGATTTGCATATGGCCATGTCTGAACTGGGGTGGCGGAGTGAGCTAAAGAATGATGATGGATTAAACCCAGATCAGTTGACTGGGGGTGAGTGCTTGCAATGTTCAACACTCCGTCCATCATCCCCTTTGGTTTTGCTAAGTTCGCCCTAAGTTGGCAGGGTATGCCCAGACGTGGGTCCCTTGCTCACTTTGCTACTGGATTCAAGATAGCCTGGCTGATGAGGGTTATGAACCCGAAACCGGTCCCAGGATGCTTGTTTCCGGTCCAGGGAAGACATGGCTTGGCAGTTCGGGCTGGACTGTTCCCATGAGGCACAGGGTCAGACTGATTTGCATATGGCCATGTCTGAACTGGGGTGGCGGAGTGAGCTAAAGAATGATGATGGATTAAACCCAGATCAGTTGACTGGGGGTGAGTGCTTGCAATGTTCAACACTCCGTCCATCATCCCCTTTGGTTTTGCTAAGTTCGCCCTAAGTTGGCAGGGTATGCCCAGACGTGGGTCCCTTGCTCACTTTGCTACTGGATTCAAGATAGCCTGGCTGATGAGGGTTATGAACCCGAAACCGGTCCCAGGATGCTTGTTTCCGGTCCAGGGAAGACATGGCTTGGCAGTTCGGGCTGGACTGTTCCCATGAGGCACAGGGTCAGACTGATTTGCATATGGCCATGTCTGAACTGGGGTGGCGGAGTGAGCTAAAGAATGATGATGGATTAAACCCAGATCAGTTGACTGGGGGTGAGTGCTTGCAATGTTCAACACTCCGTCCATCATCCCCTTTGGTTTTGCTAAGTTCGCCCTAAGTTGGCAGGGTATGCCCAGACGTGGGTCCCTTGCTCACTTTGCTACTGGATTCAAGATAGCCTGGCTGATGAGGGTTATGAACCCGAAACCGGTCCCAGGATGCTTGTTTCCGGTCCAGGGAAGACATGGCTTGGCAGTTCGGGCTGGACTGTTCCCATGAGGCACAGGGTCAGACTGAATTGCATATGGCCATGTCTGAACTGGGGTGGCGGAGTGAGCTAAAGAATGATGATGGATTAAACCCAGATCAGTTGACTGGGGGTGAGTGCTTGCAATGTTCAACACTCCGTCCATCATCCCCTTTGGTTTTGCTAAGTTCGCCCTAAGTTGGCAGGGTATGCCCAGACGTGGGTCCCTTGCTCACTTTGCTACTGGATTCAAGATAGCCTGGCTGATGAGGGTTATGAACCCGAAACCGGTCCCAGGATGCTTGTTTCCGGTCCAGGGAAGACATGGCTTGGCAGTTCGGGCTGGACTGTTCCCATGAGGCACAGGGTCAGACTGATTTGCATATGGCCATGTCTGAACTGGGGTGGCGGAGTGAGCTAAAGAATGATGATGGATTAAACCCAGATCAGTTGACTGGGGGTGAGTGCTTGCAATGTTCAACACTCCGTCCATCATCCCCTTTGGTTTTGCTAAGTTCGCCCTAAGTTGGCAGGGTATGCCCAGACGTGGGTCCCTTGCTCACTTTGCTACTGGATTCAAGATAGCCTGGCTGATGAGGGTTATGAACCCGAAACCGGTCCCAGGATGCTTGTTTCCGGTCCAGGGAAGACATGGCTTGGCAGTTCGGGCTGGACTGTTCCCATGAGGCACAGGGTCAGACTGATTTGCATATGGCCATGTCTGAACTGGGGTGGCGGAGTGAGCTAAAGAATGATGATGGATTAAACCCAGATCAGTTGACTGGGGGTGAGTGCTTGCAATGTTCAACACTCCGTCCATCATCCCCTTTGGTTTTGCTAAGTTCGCCCTAAGTTGGCAGGGTATGCCCAGACGTGGGTCCCTTGCTCACTTTGCTACTGGATTCAAGATAGCCTGGCTGATGAGGGTTATGAACCCGAAACCGGTCCCAGGATGCTTGTTTCCGGTCCAGGGAAGACATGGCTTGGCAGTTCGGGCTGGACTGTTCCCATGAGGCACAGGGTCAGACTGATTTGCATATGGCCATGTCTGAACTGGGGTGGCGGAGTGAGCTAAAGAATGATGATGGATTAAACCCAGATCAGTTGACTGGGGGTGAGTGCTTGCAATGTTCAACACTCCGTCCATCATCCCCTTTGGTTTTGCTAAGTTCGCCCTAAGTTGGCAGGGTATGCCCAGACGTGGGTCCCTTGCTCACTTTGCTACTGGATTCAAGATAGCCTGGCTGATGAGGGTTATGAACCCGAAACCGGTCCCAGGATGCTTGTTTCCGGTCCAGGGAAGACATGGCTTGGCAGTTCGGGCTGGACTGTTCCCATGAGGCACAGGGTCAGACTGATTTGCATATGGCCATGTCTGAACTGGGGTGGCGGAGTGAGCTAAAGAATGATGATGGATTAAACCCAGATCAGTTGACTGGGGGTGAGTGCTTGCAATGTTCAACACTCCGTCCATCATCCCCTTTGGTTTTGCTAAGTTCGCCCTAAGTTGGCAGGGTATGCCCAGACGTGGGTCCCTTGCTCACTTTGCTACTGGATTCAAGATAGCCTGGCTGATGAGGGTTATGAACCCGAAACCGGTCCCAGGATGCTTGTTTCCGGTCCAGGGAAGACATGGCTTGGCAGTTCGGGCTGGACTGTTCCCATGAGGCACAGGGTCAGACTGATTTGCATATGGCCATGTCTGAACTGGGGTGGCGGAGTGAGCTAAAGAATGATGATGGATTAAACCCAGATCAGTTGACTGGGGGTGAGTGCTTGCAATGTTCAACACTCCGTCCATCATCCCCTTTGGTTTTGCTAAGTTCGCCCTAAGTTGGCAGGGTATGCCCAGACGTGGGTCCCTTGCTCACTTTGCTACTGGATTCAAGATAGCCTGGCTGATGAGGGTTATGAACCCGAAACCGGTCCCAGGATGCTTGTTTCCGGTCCAGGGAAGACATGGCTTGGCAGTTCGGGCTGGACTGTTCCCATGAGGCACAGGGTCAGACTGATTTGCATATGGCCATGTCTGAACTGGGGTGGCGGAGTGAGCTAAAGAATGATGATGGATTAAACCCAGATCAGTTGACTGGGGGTGAGTGCTTGCAATGTTCAACACTCCGTCCATCATCCCCTTTGGTTTTGCTAAGTTCGCCCTAAGTTGGCAGGGTATGCCCAGACGTGGGTCCCTTGCTCACTTTGCTACTGGATTCAAGATAGCCTGGCTGATGAGGGTTATGAACCCGAAACCGGTCCCAGGATGCTTGTTTCCGGTCCAGGGAAGACATGGCTTGGCAGTTCGGGCTGGACTGTTCCCATGAGGCACAGGGTCAGACTGATTTGCATATGGCCATGTCTGAACTGGGGTGGCGGAGTGAGCTAAAGAATGATGATGGATTAAACCCAGATCAGTTGACTGGGGGTGAGTGCTTGCAATGTTCAACACTCCGTCCATCATCCCCTTTGGTTTTGCTAAGTTCGCCCTAAGTTGGCAGGGTATGCCCAGACGTGGGTCCCTTGCTCACTTTGCTACTGGATTCAAGATAGCCTGGCTGATGAGGGTTATGAACCCGAAACCGGTCCCAGGATGCTTGTTTCCGGTCCAGGGAAGACATGGCTTGGCAGTTCGGGCTGGACTGTTCCCATGAGGCACAGGGTCAGACTGATTTGCATATGGCCATGTCTGAACTGGGGTGGCGGAGTGAGCTAAAGAATGATGATGGATTAAACCCAGATCAGTTGACTGGGGGTGAGTGCTTGCAATGTTCAACACTCCGTCCATCATCCCCTTTGGTTTTGCTAAGTTCGCCCTAAGTTGGCAGGGTATGCCCAGACGTGGGTCCCTTGCTCACTTTGCTACTGGATTCAAGATAGCCTGGCTGATGAGGGTTATGAACCCGAAACCGGTCCCAGGATGCTTGTTTCCGGTCCAGGGAAGACATGGCTTGGCAGTTCGGGCTGGACTGTTCCCATGAGGCACAGGGTCAGACTGATTTGCATATGGCCATGTCTGAACTGGGGTGGCGGAGTGAGCTAAAGAATGATGATGGATTAAACCCAGATCAGTTGACTGGGGGTGAGTGCTTGCAATGTTCAACACTCCGTCCATCATCCCCTTTGGTTTTGCTAAGTTCGCCCTAAGTTGGCAGGGTATGCCCAGACGTGGGTCCCTTGCTCACTTTGCTACTGGATTCAAGATAGCCTGGCTGATGAGGGTTATGAACCCGAAACCGGTCCCAGGATGCTTGTTTCCGGTCCAGGGAAGACATGGCTTGGCAGTTCGGGCTGGACTGTTCCCATGAGGCACAGGGTCAGACTGATTTGCATATGGCCATGTCTGAACTGGGGTGGCGGAGTGAGCTAAAGAATGATGATGGATTAAACCCAGATCAGTTGACTGGGGGTGAGTGCTTGCAATGTTCAACACTCCGTCCATCATCCCCTTTGGTTTTGCTAAGTTCGCCCTAAGTTGGCAGGGTATGCCCAGACGTGGGTCCCTTGCTCACTTTGCTACTGGATTCAAGATAGCCTGGCTGATGAGGGTTATGAACCCGAAACCGGTCCCAGGATGCTTGTTTCCGGTCCAGGGAAGACATGGCTTGGCAGTTCGGGCTGGACTGTTCCCATGAGGCACAGGGTCAGACTGATTTGCATATGGCCATGTCTGAACTGGGGTGGCGGAGTGAGCTAAAGAATGATGATGGATTAAACCCAGATCAGTTGACTGGGGGTGAGTGCTTGCAATGTTCAACACTCCGTCCATCATCCCCTTTGGTTTTGCTAAGTTCGCCCTAAGTTGGCAGGGTATGCCCAGACGTGGGTCCCTTGCTCACTTTGCTACTGGATTCAAGATAGCCTGGCTGATGAGGGTTATGAACCCGAAACCGGTCCCAGGATGCTTGTTTCCGGTCCAGGGAAGACATGGCTTGGCAGTTCGGGCTGGACTGTTCCCATGAGGCACAGGGTCAGACTGATTTGCATATGGCCATGTCTGAACTGGGGTGGCGGAGTGAGCTAAAGAATGATGATGGATTAAACCCAGATCAGTTGACTGGGGGTGAGTGCTTGCAATGTTCAACACTCCGTCCATCATCCCCTTTGGTTTTGCTAAGTTCGCCCTAAGTTGGCAGGGTATGCCCAGACGTGGGTCCCTTGCTCACTTTGCTACTGGATTCAAGATAGCCTGGCTGATGAGGGTTATGAACCCGAAACCGGTCCCAGGATGCTTGTTTCCGGTCCAGGGAAGACATGGCTTGGCAGTTCGGGCTGGACTGTTCCCATGAGGCACAGGGTCAGACTGATTTGCATATGGCCATGTCTGAACTGGGGTGGCGGAGTGAGCTAAAGAATGATGATGGATTAAACCCAGATCAGTTGACTGGGGGTGAGTGCTTGCAATGTTCAACACTCCGTCCATCATCCCCTTTGGTTTTGCTAAGTTCGCCCTAAGTTGGCAGGGTATGCCCAGACGTGGGTCCCTTGCTCACTTTGCTACTGGATTCAAGATAGCCTGGCTGATGAGGGTTATGAACCCGAAACCGGTCCCAGGATGCTTGTTTCCGGTCCAGGGAAGACATGGCTTGGCAGTTCGGGCTGGACTGTTCCCATGAGGCACAGGGTCAGACTGATTTGCATATGGCCATGTCTGAACTGGGGTGGCGGAGTGAGCTAAAGAATGATGATGGATTAAACCCAGATCAGTTGACTGGGGGTGAGTGCTTGCAATGTTCAACACTCCGTCCATCATCCCCTTTGGTTTTGCTAAGTTCGCCCTAAGTTGGCAGGGTATGCCCAGACGTGGGTCCCTTGCTCACTTTGCTACTGGATTCAAGATAGCCTGGCTGATGAGGGTTATGAACCCGAAACCGGTCCCAGGATGCTTGTTTCCGGTCCAGGGAAGACATGGCTTGGCAGTTCGGGCTGGACTGTTCCCATGAGGCACAGGGTCAGACTGATTTGCATATGGCCATGTCTGAACTGGGGTGGCGGAGTGAGCTAAAGAATGATGATGGATTAAACCCAGATCAGTTGACTGGGGGTGAGTGCTTGCAATGTTCAACACTCCGTCCATCATCCCCTTTGGTTTTGCTAAGTTCGCCCTAAGTTGGCAGGGTATGCCCAGACGTGGGTCCCTTGCTCACTTTGCTACTGGATTCAAGATAGCCTGGCTGATGAGGGTTATGAACCCGAAACCGGTCCCAGGATGCTTGTTTCCGGTCCAGGGAAGACATGGCTTGGCAGTTCGGGCTGGACTGTTCCCATGAGGCACAGGGTCAGACTGATTTGCATATGGCCATGTCTGAACTGGGGTGGCGGAGTGAGCTAAAGAATGATGATGGATTAAACCCAGATCAGTTGACTGGGGGTGAGTGCTTGCAATGTTCAACACTCCGTCCATCATCCCCTTTGGTTTTGCTAAGTTCGCCCTAAGTTGGCAGGGTATGCCCAGACGTGGGTCCCTTGCTCACTTTGCTACTGGATTCAAGATAGCCTGGCTGATGAGGGTTATGAACCCGAAACCGGTCCCAGGATGCTTGTTTCCGGTCCAGGGAAGACATGGCTTGGCAGTTCGGGCTGGACTGTTCCCATGAGGCACAGGGTCAGACTGATTTGCATATGGCCATGTCTGAACTGGGGTGGCGGAGTGAGCTAAAGAATGATGATGGATTAAACCCAGATCAGTTGACTGGGGGTGAGTGCTTGCAATGTTCAACACTCCGTCCATCATCCCCTTTGGTTTTGCTAAGTTCGCCCTAAGTTGGCAGGGTATGCCCAGACGTGGGTCCCTTGCTCACTTTGCTACTGGATTCAAGATAGCCTGGCTGATGAGGGTTATGAACCCGAAACCGGTCCCAGGATGCTTGTTTCCGGTCCAGGGAAGACATGGCTTGGCAGTTCGGGCTGGACTGTTCCCATGAGGCACAGGGTCAGACTGATTTGCATATGGCCATGTCTGAACTGGGGTGGCGGAGTGAGCTAAAGAATGATGATGGATTAAACCCAGATCAGTTGACTGGGGGTGAGTGCTTGCAATGTTCAACACTCCGTCCATCATCCCCTTTGGTTTTGCTAAGTTCGCCCTAAGTTGGCAGGGTATGCCCAGACGTGGGTCCCTTGCTCACTTTGCTACTGGATTCAAGATAGCCTGGCTGATGAGGGTTATGAACCCGAAACCGGTCCCAGGATGCTTGTTTCCGGTCCAGGGAAGACATGGCTTGGCAGTTCGGGCTGGACTGTTCCCATGAGGCACAGGGTCAGACTGATTTGCATATGGCCATGTCTGAACTGGGGTGGCGGAGTGAGCTAAAGAATGATGATGGATTAAACCCAGATCAGTTGACTGGGGGTGAGTGCTTGCAATGTTCAACACTCCGTCCATCATCCCCTTTGGTTTTGCTAAGTTCGCCCTAAGTTGGCAGGGTATGCCCAGACGTGGGTCCCTTGCTCACTTTGCTACTGGATTCAAGATAGCCTGGCTGATGAGGGTTATGAACCCGAAACCGGTCCCAGGATGCTTGTTTCCGGTCCAGGGAAGACATGGCTTGGCAGTTCGGGCTGGACTGTTCCCATGAGGCACAGGGTCAGACTGATTTGCATATGGCCATGTCTGAACTGGGGTGGCGGAGTGAGCTAAAGAATGATGATGGATTAAACCCAGATCAGTTGACTGGGGGTGAGTGCTTGCAATGTTCAACACTCCGTCCATCATCCCCTTTGGTTTTGCTAAGTTCGCCCTAAGTTGGCAGGGTATGCCCAGACGTGGGTCCCTTGCTCACTTTGCTACTGGATTCAAGATAGCCTGGCTGATGAGGGTTATGAACCCGAAACCGGTCCCAGGATGCTTGTTTCCGGTCCAGGGAAGACATGGCTTGGCAGTTCGGGCTGGACTGTTCCCATGAGGCACAGGGTCAGACTGAATTGCATATGGCCATGTCTGAACTGGGGTGGCGGAGTGAGCTAAAGAATGATGATGGATTAAACCCAGATCAGTTGACTGGGGGTGAGTGCTTGCAATGTTCAACACTCCGTCCATCATCCCCTTTGGTTTTGCTAAGTTCGCCCTAAGTTGGCAGGGTATGCCCAGACGTGGGTCCCTTGCTCACTTTGCTACTGGATTCAAGATAGCCTGGCTGATGAGGGTTATGAACCCGAAACCGGTCCCAGGATGCTTGTTTCCGGTCCAGGGAAGACATGGCTTGGCAGTTCGGGCTGGACTGTTCCCATGAGGCACAGGGTCAGACTGATTTGCATATGGCCATGTCTGAACTGGGGTGGCGGAGTGAGCTAAAGAATGATGATGGATTAAACCCAGATCAGTTGACTGGGGGTGAGTGCTTGCAATGTTCAACACTCCGTCCATCATCCCCTTTGGTTTTGCTAAGTTCGCCCTAAGTTGGCAGGGTATGCCCAGACGTGGGTCCCTTGCTCACTTTGCTACTGGATTCAAGATAGCCTGGCTGATGAGGGTTATGAACCCGAAACCGGTCCCAGGATGCTTGTTTCCGGTCCAGGGAAGACATGGCTTGGCAGTTCGGGCTGGACTGTTCCCATGAGGCACAGGGTCAGACTGATTTGCATATGGCCATGTCTGAACTGGGGTGGCGGAGTGAGCTAAAGAATGATGATGGATTAAACCCAGATCAGTTGACTGGGGGTGAGTGCTTGCAATGTTCAACACTCCGTCCATCATCCCCTTTGGTTTTGCTAAGTTCGCCCTAAGTTGGCAGGGTATGCCCAGACGTGGGTCCCTTGCTCACTTTGCTACTGGATTCAAGATAGCCTGGCTGATGAGGGTTATGAACCCGAAACCGGTCCCAGGATGCTTGTTTCCGGTCCAGGGAAGACATGGCTTGGCAGTTCGGGCTGGACTGTTCCCATGAGGCACAGGGTCAGACTGATTTGCATATGGCCATGTCTGAACTGGGGTGGCGGAGTGAGCTAAAGAATGATGATGGATTAAACCCAGATCAGTTGACTGGGGGTGAGTGCTTGCAATGTTCAACACTCCGTCCATCATCCCCTTTGGTTTTGCTAAGTTCGCCCTAAGTTGGCAGGGTATGCCCAGACGTGGGTCCCTTGCTCACTTTGCTACTGGATTCAAGATAGCCTGGCTGATGAGGGTTATGAACCCGAAACCGGTCCCAGGATGCTTGTTTCCGGTCCAGGGAAGACATGGCTTGGCAGTTCGGGCTGGACTGTTCCCATGAGGCACAGGGTCAGACTGATTTGCATATGGCCATGTCTGAACTGGGGTGGCGGAGTGAGCTAAAGAATGATGATGGATTAAACCCAGATCAGTTGACTGGGGGTGAGTGCTTGCAATGTTCAACACTCCGTCCATCATCCCCTTTGGTTTTGCTAAGTTCGCCCTAAGTTGGCAGGGTATGCCCAGACGTGGGTCCCTTGCTCACTTTGCTACTGGATTCAAGATAGCCTGGCTGATGAGGGTTATGAACCCGAAACCGGTCCCAGGATGCTTGTTTCCGGTCCAGGGAAGACATGGCTTGGCAGTTCGGGCTGGACTGTTCCCATGAGGCACAGGGTCAGACTGATTTGCATATGGCCATGTCTGAACTGGGGTGGCGGAGTGAGCTAAAGAATGATGATGGATTAAACCCAGATCAGTTGACTGGGGGTGAGTGCTTGCAATGTTCAACACTCCGTCCATCATCCCCTTTGGTTTTGCTAAGTTCGCCCTAAGTTGGCAGGGTATGCCCAGACGTGGGTCCCTTGCTCACTTTGCTACTGGATTCAAGATAGCCTGGCTGATGAGGGTTATGAACCCGAAACCGGTCCCAGGATGCTTGTTTCCGGTCCAGGGAAGACATGGCTTGGCAGTTCGGGCTGGACTGTTCCCATGAGGCACAGGGTCAGACTGATTTGCATATGGCCATGTCTGAACTGGGGTGGCGGAGTGAGCTAAAGAATGATGATGGATTAAACCCAGATCAGTTGACTGGGGGTGAGTGCTTGCAATGTTCAACACTCCGTCCATCATCCCCTTTGGTTTTGCTAAGTTCGCCCTAAGTTGGCAGGGTATGCCCAGACGTGGGTCCCTTGCTCACTTTGCTACTGGATTCAAGATAGCCTGGCTGATGAGGGTTATGAACCCGAAACCGGTCCCAGGATGCTTGTTTCCGGTCCAGGGAAGACATGGCTTGGCAGTTCGGGCTGGACTGTTCCCATGAGGCACAGGGTCAGACTGAATTGCATATGGCCATGTCTGAACTGGGGTGGCGGAGTGAGCTAAAGAATGATGATGGATTAAACCCAGATCAGTTGACTGGGGGTGAGTGCTTGCAATGTTCAACACTCCGTCCATCATCCCCTTTGGTTTTGCTAAGTTCGCCCTAAGTTGGCAGGGTATGCCCAGACGTGGGTCCCTTGCTCACTTTGCTACTGGATTCAAGATAGCCTGGCTGATGAGGGTTATGAACCCGAAACCGGTCCCAGGATGCTTGTTTCCGGTCCAGGGAAGTCATGGCTTGGCAGTTCGGGCTGGACTGTTCCCATGAGGCACAGGGTCAGACTGATTTGCATATGGCCATGTCTGAACTGGGGTGGCGGAGTGAGCTAAAGAATGATGATGGATTAAACCCAGATCAGTTGACTGGGGGTGAGTGCTTGCAATGTTCAACACTCCGTCCATCATCCCCTTTGGTTTTGCTAAGTTCGCCCTAAGTTGGCAGGGTATGCCCAGACGTGGGTCCCTTACTCACTTTGCTACTGGATTCAAGATAGCCTGGCTGATGAGGGTTATCAACCCGAAACCGGTCCCAGGATGCTTGTTTCCGGTCCAGGGAAGACATGGCTTGGCAGTTCGGGCTGGACTGTTCCCATGAGGCACAAGGTCAGACTGAATTGCACATGGCCATGTCTGAACTGGGGTGGCGGAGTGAGCTAAAGAATGATGATGGATTAAACCCAGATCAGTTGACTGGGGGTGAGTGCTTGCAATGTTCAACACTCCGTCCATCATCCCCTTTGGTTTTGCTAAGTTCGCCCTAAGTTGGCAGGGTATGCCCAGACGTGGGTCCCTTGCTCACTTTGCTACTGGATTCAAGATAGCCTGGCTGATGAGGGTTATGAACCCGAAACCGGTCCCAGGATGCTTGTTTCCGGTCCAGGGAAGACATGGCTTGGCAGTTCGGGCTGGACTGTTCCCATGAGGCACAGGGTCAGACTGATTTGCATATGGCCATGTCTGAACTGGGGTGGCGGAGTGAGCTAAAGAATGATGATGGATTAAACCCAGATCAGTTGACTGGGGGTGAGTGCTTGCAATGTTCAACACTCCGTCCATCATCCCCTTTGGTTTTGCTAAGTTCGCCCTAAGTTGGCAGGGTATGCCCAGACGTGGGTCCCTTGCTCACTTTGCTACTGGATTCAAGATAGCCTGGCTGATGAGGGTTATGAACCCGAAACCGGTCCCAGGATGCTTGTTTCCGGTCCAGGGAAGTCATGGCTTGGCAGTTCGGGCTGGACTGTTCCCATGAGGCACAGGGTCAGACTGATTTGCATATGGCCATGTCTGAACTGGGGTGGCGGAGTGAGCTAAAGAATGATGATGGATTAAACCCAGATCAGTTGACTGGGGGTGAGTGCTTGCAATGTTCAACACTCCGTCCATCATCCCCTTTGGTTTTGCTAAGTTCGCCCTAAGTTGGCAGGGTATGCCCAGACGTGGGTCCCTTGCTCACTTTGCTACTGGATTCAAGATAGCCTGGCTGATGAGGGTTATGAACCCGAAACCGGTCCCAGGATGCTTGTTTCCGGTCCAGGGAAGACATGGCTTGGCAGTTCGGGCTGGACTGTTCCCATGAGGCACAGGGTCAGACTGATTTGCATATGGCCATGTCTGAACTGGGGTGGCGGAGTGAGCTAAAGAATGATGATGGATTAAACCCAGATCAGTTGACTGGGGGTGAGTGCTTGCAATGTTCAACACTCCGTCCATCATCCCCTTTGGTTTTGCTAAGTTCGCCCTAAGTTGGCAGGGTATGCCCAGACGTGGGTCCCTTGCTCACTTTGCTACTGGATTCAAGATAGCCTGGCTGATGAGGGTTATGAACCCGAAACCGGTCCCAGGATGCTTGTTTCCGGTCCAGGGAAGTCATGGCTTGGCAGTTCGGGCTGGACTGTTCCCATGAGGCACAGGGTCAGACTGATTTGCATATGGCCATGTCTGAACTGGGGTGGCGGAGTGAGCTAAAGAATGATGATGGATTAAACCCAGATCAGTTGACTGGGGGTGAGTGCTTGCAATGTTCAACACTCCGTCCATCATCCCCTTTGGTTTTGCTAAGTTCGCCCTAAGTTGGCAGGGTATGCCCAGACGTGGGTCCCTTGCTCACTTTGCTACTGGATTCAAGATAGCCTGGCTGATGAGGGTTATGAACCCGAAACCGGTCCCAGGATGCTTGTTTCCGGTCCAGGGAAGACATGGCTTGGCAGTTCGGGCTGGACTGTTCCCATGAGGCACAGGGTCAGACTGAATTGCATATGGCCATGTCTGAACTGGGGTGGCGGAGTGAGCTAAAGAATGATGATGGATTAAACCCAGATCAGTTGACTGGGGGTGAGTGCTTGCAATGTTCAACACTCCGTCCATCATCCCCTTTGGTTTTGCTAAGTTCGCCCTAAGTTGGCAGGGTATGCCCAGACGTGGGTCCCTTGCTCACTTTGCTACTGGATTCAAGATAGCCTGGCTGATGAGGGTTATGAACCCGAAACCGGTCCCAGGATGCTTGTTTCCGGTCCAGGGAAGTCATGGCTTGGCAGTTCGGGCTGGACTGTTCCCATGAGGCACAGGGTCAGACTGATTTGCATATGGCCATGTCTGAACTGGGGTGGCGGAGTGAGCTAAAGAATGATGATGGATTAAACCCAGATCAGTTGACTGGGGGTGAGTGCTTGCAATGTTCAACACTCCGTCCATCATCCCCTTTGGTTTTGCTAAGTTCGCCCTAAGTTGGCAGGGTATGCCCAGACGTGGGTCCCTTGCTCACTTTGCTACTGGATTCAAGATAGCCTGGCTGATGAGGGTTATGAACCCGAAACCGGTCCCAGGATGCTTGTTTCCGGTCCAGGGAAGACATGGCTTGGCAGTTCGGGCTGGACTGTTCCCATGAGGCACAGGGTCAGACTGATTTGCATATGGCCATGTCTGAACTGGGGTGGCGGAGTGAGCTAAAGAATGATGATGGATTAAACCCAGATCAGTTGACTGGGGGTGAGTGCTTGCAATGTTCAACACTCCGTCCATCATCCCCTTTGGTTTTGCTAAGTTCGCCCTAAGTTGGCAGGGTATGCCCAGACGTGGGTCCCTTGCTCACTTTGCTACTGGATTCAAGATAGCCTGGCTGATGAGGGTTATGAACCCGAAACCGGTCCCAGGATGCTTGTTTCCGGTCCAGGGAAGACATGGCTTGGCAGTTCGGGCTGGACTGTTCCCATGAGGCACAGGGTCAGACTGATTTGCATATGGCCATGTCTGAACTGGGGTGGCGGAGTGAGCTAAAGAATGATGATGGATTAAACCCAGATCAGTTGACTGGGGGTGAGTGCTTGCAATGTTCAACACTCCGTCCATCATCCCCTTTGGTTTTGCTAAGTTCGCCCTAAGTTGGCAGGGTATGCCCAGACGTGGGTCCCTTGCTCACTTTGCTACTGGATTCAAGATAGCCTGGCTGATGAGGGTTATGAACCCGAAACCGGTCCCAGGATGCTTGTTTCCGGTCCAGGGAAGTCATGGCTTGGCAGTTCGGGCTGGACTGTTCCCATGAGGCACAGGGTCAGACTGATTTGCATATGGCCATGTCTGAACTGGGGTGGCGGAGTGAGCTAAAGAATGATGATGGATTAAACCCAGATCAGTTGACTGGGGGTGAGTGCTTGCAATGTTCAACACTCCGTCCATCATCCCCTTTGGTTTTGCTAAGTTCGCCCTAAGTTGGCAGGGTATGCCCAGACGTGGGTCCCTTGCTCACTTTGCTACTGGATTCAAGATAGCCTGGCTGATGAGGGTTATGAACCCGAAACCGGTCCCAGGATGCTTGTTTCCGGTCCAGGGAAGACATGGCTTGGCAGTTCGGGCTGGACTGTTCCCATGAGGCACAGGGTCAGACTGAATTGCATATGGCCATGTCTGAACTGGGGTGGCGGAGTGAGCTAAAGAATGATGATGGATTAAACCCAGATCAGTTGACTGGGGGTGAGTGCTTGCAATGTTCAACACTCCGTCCATCATCCCCTTTGGTTTTGCTAAGTTCGCCCTAAGTTGGCAGGGTATGCCCAGACGTGGGTCCCTTGCTCACTTTGCTACTGGATTCAAGATAGCCTGGCTGATGAGGGTTATGAACCCGAAACCGGTCCCAGGATGCTTGTTTCCGGTCCAGGGAAGTCATGGCTTGGCAGTTCGGGCTGGACTGTTCCCATGAGGCACAGGGTCAGACTGATTTGCATATGGCCATGTCTGAACTGGGGTGGCGGAGTGAGCTAAAGAATGATGATGGATTAAACCCAGATCAGTTGACTGGGGGTGAGTGCTTGCAATGTTCAACACTCCGTCCATCATCCCCTTTGGTTTTGCTAAGTTCGCCCTAAGTTGGCAGGGTATGCCCAGACGTGGGTCCCTTGCTCACTTTGCTACTGGATTCAAGATAGCCTGGCTGATGAGGGTTATGAACCCGAAACCGGTCCCAGGATGCTTGTTTCCGGTCCAGGGAAGTCATGGCTTGGCAGTTCGGGCTGGACTGTTCCCATGAGGCACAGGGTCAGACTGATTTGCATATGGCCATGTCTGAACTGGGGTGGCGGAGTGAGCTAAAGAATGATGATGGATTAAACCCAGATCAGTTGACTGGGGGTGAGTGCTTGCAATGTTCAACACTCCGTCCATCATCCCCTTTGGTTTTGCTAAGTTCGCCCTAAGTTGGCAGGGTATGCCCAGACGTGGGTCCCTTGCTCACTTTGCTACTGGATTCAAGATAGCCTGGCTGATGAGGGTTATGAACCCGAAACCGGTCCCAGGATGCTTGTTTCCGGTCCAGGGAAGTCATGGCTTGGCAGTTCGGGCTGGACTGTTCCCATGAGGCACAGGGTCAGACTGATTTGCATATGGCCATGTCTGAACTGGGGTGGCGGAGTGAGCTAAAGAATGATGATGGATTAAACCCAGATCAGTTGACTGGGGGTGAGTGCTTGCAATGTTCAACACTCCGTCCATCATCCCCTTTGGTTTTGCTAAGTTCGCCCTAAGTTGGCAGGGTATGCCCAGACGTGGGTCCCTTGCTCACTTTGCTACTGGATTCAAGATAGCCTGGCTGATGAGGGTTATGAACCCGAAACCGGTCCCAGGATGCTTGTTTCCGGTCCAGGGAAGACATGGCTTGGCAGTTCGGGCTGGACTGTTCCCATGAGGCACAGGGTCAGACTCAATTGCATATGGCCATGTCTGAACTGGGGTGGCGGAGTGAGCTAAAGAATGATGATGGATTAAACCCAGATCAGTTGACTGGGGGTGAGTGCTTGCAATGTTCAACACTCCGTCCATCATCCCCTTTGGTTTTGCTAAGTTCGCCCTAAGTTGGCAGGGTATGCCCAGACGTGGGTCCCTTGCTCACTTTGCTACTGGATTCAAGATAGCCTGGCTGATGAGGGTTATGAACCCGAAACCGGTCCCAGGATGCTTGTTTCCGGTCCAGGGAAGACATGGCTTGGCAGTTCGGGCTGGACTGTTCCCATGAGGCACAGGGTCAGACTCAATTGCATATGGCCATGTCTGAACTGGGGTGGCGGAGTTAGCTAAAGAATGATGATGGATTAAACCCAGATCAGTTGACTGGGGGTGAGTGCTTGCAATGTTCAACACTCCGTCCATCATCCCCTTTGGTTTTGCTAAGTTCGCCCTAAGTTGGCAGGGTATGCCCAGACGTGGGTCCCTTGCTCACTTTGCTACTGGATTCAAGATAGCCTGGCTGATGAGGGTTATGATCCCGAAACCGGTCCCAGGATGCTTGTTTCCGGTCCATGGAAGTCATGGCTTGGCAGTTCGGGCTGGACTGTTCCCATGAGGCACAGGGTCAGACTGATTTGCATATGGCCATGTCTGAACTGGGGTGGCGGAGTGAGCTAAAGAATGATGATGGATTAAACCCAGATCAGTTGACTGGGGGTGAGTGCTTGCAATGTTCAACACTCCGTCCATCATCCCCTTTGGTTTTGCTAAGTTCGCCCTAAGTTGGCAGGGTATGCCCAGACGTGGGTCCCTTGCTCACTTTGCTACTGGATTCAAGATAGCCTGGCTGATGAGGGTTATGAACCCGAAACCGGTCCCAGGATGCTTGTTTCCGGTCCAGGGAAGACATGGCTTGGCAGTTCGGGCTGGACTGTTCCCATGAGGCACAGGGTCAGACTGATTTGCATATGGCCATGTCTGAACTGGGGTGGCGGAGTGAGCTAAAGAATGATGATGGATTAAACCCAGATCAGTTGACTGGGGGTGAGTGCTTGCAATGTTCAACACTCCGTCCATCATCCCCTTTGGTTTTGCTAAGTTCGCCCTAAGTTGGCAGGGTATGCCCAGACGTGGGTCCCTTGCTCACTTTGCTACTGGATTCAAGATAGCCTGGCTGATGAGGGTTATGAACCCGAAACCGGTCCCAGGATGCTTGTTTCCGGTCCAGGGAAGACATGGCTTGGCAGTTCGGGCTGGACTGTTCCCATGAGGCACAGGGTCAGACTGAATTGCATATGGCCATGTCTGAACTGGGGTGGCGGAGTGAGCTAAAGAATGATGATGGATTAAACCCAGATCAGTTGACTGGGGGTGAGTGCTTGCAATGTTCAACACTCCGTCCATCATCCCCTTTGGTTTTGCTAACTTCGCCATAAGTTGGCAGGGTATGCCCAGACGTGGGTCCCTTGCTCACTTTGCTACTGGATTCAAGATAGCCTGGCTGATGAGGGTTATGAACCCGAAACCGGTCCCAGGATGCTTGTTTCCGGTCCAGGGAAGACATGGCTTGGCAGTCCGGGCTGGACTGTTCCCATGAGGCACAGGGTCAGACTGATTTGCATATGGCCATGTCTGAACTGGGGTGGCGGAGTGAGCTAAAGAATGATGATGGATTAAACCCAGATCAGTTGACTGGGGGTGAGTGCTTGCAATGTTCAACACTCCGTCCATCATCCCCTTTGGTTTTGCTAAGTTCGCCCTAAGTTGGCAGGGTATGCCCAGACGTGGGTCCCTTGCTCACTTTGCTACTGGATTCAAGATAGCCTGGCTGATGAGGGTTATGAACCCGAAACCGGTCCCAGGATGCTTGTTTCCGGTCCAGGGAAGACATGGCTTGGCAGTTCGGGCTGGACTGTTCCCATGAGGCACAGGGTCAGACTGATTTGCATATGGCCATGTCTGAACTGGGGTGGCGGAGTGAGCTAAAGAATGATGATGGATTAAACCCAGATCAGTTGACTGGGGGTGAGTGCTTGCAATGTTCAACACTCCGTCCATCATCCCCTTTGGTTTTGCTAAGTACGCCCTAAGTTGGCAGGGTATGCCCAGACGTGGGTCCCTTGCTCACTTTGCTACTGGATTCAAGATAGCCTGGCTGATGAGGGTTATGAACCCGAAACCGGTCCCAGGATGCTTGTTTCCGGTCCAGGGAAGACATGGCTTGGCAGTTCGTGCTGGACTGTTCCCATGAGGCACAGGTTCAGACTGAATTGCATATGGCCATGTCTGAACTGGGGTGGCGGAGTGAGCTAAAGAATGATGATGGATTAAACCCAGATCAGTTGACTGGGTGTGAGTGCTTGCAATGTTCAACACTCCGTCCATCATCCCCTTTGGTTTTGCTAAGTTCGCCCAAGTTGGCAGGGTATGCCCAGACTTGGGTCCCTTGCTCACTTTACTACTGGATTCAAGATAGCCTGGCTGATGAGGGTTATGAACCCGAAACCGGTCCCAGGATGCTTGTTTCCGGTCCAGGGAAGACATGGCTTGGCAGTTCGGGCTGGACTGTTCCCATGAGGCACAGGGTCAGACTGAATTGCATATGGCCATGTCTGAACTGGGGTGGCGGAGTGAGCTAAAGAATGATGATGGATTAAACCCAGATCAGTTGACTGGGGGTGAGTGCTTGCAATGTTCAACACTCCGTCCATCATCCCCTTTGGTTTTGCTAAGTTCGCCCTAAGTTGGCAGGGTATGCCCAGACGTGGGTCCCTTGCTCACTTTGCTACTGGATTCAAGATAGCCTGGCTGATGAGGGTTATGAACCCGAAACCGGTCCCAGGATGCTTGTTTCCAGTCCAGGGAAGACATGGCTTGGCAGTTCGGGCTGGACTGTTCCCATGAGGCACAGGGTCAGACTGATTTTCATATGGCCATGTCTGAACCGGGGTGGCAGAGTGAGCTAAAGAATGATGATGGATTAAACCCAGATCAGTTGACTGGGGGTGAGTGCTTGCAATATTCAACACTCCGTCCATCATCCCCTTTGGTTTTGCTAAGTTCGCCCTAAGTTGGCAGGGTATGCCCAGACGTGGGTCCCTTGCTCACTTTGCTACTGGATTCAAGATAGCCTGGCTGATGAGGGTTATGAACCCGAAACCGGTCCGTGGATGCTTGTTTCCGGTCCAGGGAAGACATGGCTTGGCAGTTCGGGCTGGACTGTTCCCATGAGGCACAGGGTCAGACTGATTTGCATATGGCCATGTCTGAACTGGGGTGGCGGAGTGAGCTAAAGAATGATGATGGATTAAACCCAGATCAGTTGACGGGGGTGAGTGCTTGCAATGTTCAACACTCCGTCCATCATCCCCTTTGGTTTTTCCACCATATTGATAGGGCATTGTTCCATATCCACTTAATGTTTTTTTGTCACAATTGCACATTGTTTAGAGGACACATTGAAATTACTCCCTTTATGCAACAACATTTAGCCGGCGTTTGGTGATTTAGGCCTAACATGAAGGTTTTTCATCATTTTTTAATGATTTTTATTTCTATTTAATTATGCACACTGTTCCATGTGCATCCACTAAGTAGATGTGCATGTTGCTATATTTTTTCACAGTTAGCCCATACAGCTGTATTGCTTGGAACATGTGTCCCATGAATTGCCACATGTACACTTGTCTCAATATTATCTTTATTGAATTCCTTAGTTTCCCAACAATGGTTGCTAAAACCCAGTTTCTGATTATTTCAGTCTTGAGGATGTGTAATTTTATGCTGCTACTCTTAGTTCTAGTTGATCTTTCATAGATACCTATGGATTTGGGTCATATCTTATCTGATTAAGGTATTCATCACCCAAGACCTTATAATTTTTACATTCATGACACTCTTTAAGTTAAACAGAATGGTAACTCCTGTCCTATTACCTTGTAGAATGCTTCTTTTCTGCTGTCCTGATGAAGACCCACCCACAAATAATCCCTTGTGGTTGAAATGTGGACGTGTTTCTGTGTTGACTTTGTAAATTAATGTACAAACTATGAACCTAAATTCACAGTAGGGTCAACGTGTTAAAATTGATTGTATTACAGTCAACACTGTTTTCCTGATTTTTGATTTTCACTATTGAACTGTGCGCTTTCTTTACTGCTGTCACAAAGCACTAAGTGTACTGTCCCATCTTGTTCAGAACCTGCTTCACTTAATTTCATTGGTTAAAAATGAATTCATTTGCTAGTAAAAGGTTTACATGAAGCTAATCCGATTCAACTATTGTTTCTTTTGTATCTGTACACCCCGCTTCCCAGTAATTCTGGGATGCCCCTTATTTTTGTTCCTATACTCTGGATCAAAGGTTGGCACCAGTGTGGTGCTCAGTTGATATGCATGCATGCGATCCATAGGTTTTTCATTGGATGTACAGGCCTTCTTTATGGATGTGCCTTCTGATGGCTTTTCCTATTTGGCGACAAAGCTGATTCTGCCTTAAATCGCTTTCAGGAGAGGAGAGCCACGGCACACTCTCTGGGCTTTCGAACCATGCAGAACAGTTTCCTCACCAGTTCAGGTAATGTCAAGGGTACTGCAGTGGGTTAGCTTACAGGCAACATCAGTCTCTTCAGCCCCATCTGCAGTCACCTCAGTCCATTCAAGGCCAGGGACGTAGATCTGGCGGGCAACCCACAGGTCACAAGGGGCATCAGTCCTCCCATTTTCCCTCCCCTGCAGCAACAGCCTCCAAGCCGCTTTAGCTTGCCATCAGTGCTGTGCAACCACCCTGTAGGAGGTAGTATCCAGTACTTTCTTCCATTGTGGCGATACATCACATTCAAGAGATGGATCCTCCAAATCACTCAGAATGGCTATGCCCTACCCTTCCTGTCTGCCCACCGCACCTTGGCCAGGTAGGCTCCTGAGTCCTACTTGTCAACTACACCAGGTGCCATAAACGGGCTCTGCAGTGGAATCTGAGGTTCCAGTGAGCCCAGCAGCAGGGCAACCTGTCAGATGCCAGTTTTCCAAGGTGACTGCATGTGAGCTGCAGTCGTGTCTGCCCCACCGCAGTTGGACCAGTGACGGACTCCTCTCCTTTCCCTACCAAGAGCTGATGGTGCTGAAGGATGCGTCATTGCTAGGTTGGGGACGCCATCTGGGGGAGGTAGAGATCAGAAGACTTTGGTATCCAGCAGAAGCCTGACTCCATATCAGTCTACTGGAGTTGCTGACCATTTGTCTGGTGCTGAAGGCCTCCCTACTGTCCATCAAGGGGAGGATGGTACAGGTCCTCTCGTACAATACCACCACCATGTAATACTACAACAAGCAGAGTGGAGTGGGGTCCTGGGTCCTGTACGAAGATGCTCTATACCTCTGAAGTTGGCTGTCGCGTCAGGGCATCTCCCCGATTGTGAACCACCTTGTGGGATCCTTGAATGCCAGGGTGGACAAGTTTAACTGGCAGATCACGAGTGGGGTCTGCATCCTGAGGTGGCACAGGGCATCTTCTGAAACTGGGAGAACCCTTGCTTATTCTTTTAACAACTTTCAAATGTGCAGTGTCAAAACCTTTGCATGTTAGAGTTACTGTGGAAACTCTTACCAGGAGAAGCTTTCCAGTTGGAGTGTAGCAAAGGAGTCCTGTATACCTTCCAGCCTCTACCTCTCTTGTCAAGATTTGTCAAGAAGATCAGGAACAACTGGACACAAATCATCCTAGTGGCTCCAGATTGGTCCAGGAGTGTTGTACCCTGAACTTCTAGGCATGAGCATCAGCCCACTGATCAGGTTGCCATTTTGGGAAGATCTTCTTTTGGAGTAGTGAAGCTGGGTTCTGCACCCGATCCTGCACAATCTACACCTCCATGCATGGAGATTAGTTGACTGTGTTATATCTACCACCTGAGGTTGTGGATGCTAACCATGCTGCCAGGTTTTTCTCTATGAAGTCCATTACACCAGATGCTGGGACAGATTTACAGCCTGGTGTGGAGTACGCAAAACAGCCTGTTTACAAGCCAAAGTGTTGGATGTTTAACAGATTGTTTTGTCTTTCGACCCAGCATGGCCTTGCAGTGGGCAATTTTAACAGTTATTTGCTGGCCTGGCATGGCCTTTTTGCGTTTGCCGGATCAACCGTCTTATTTAAAACACCTGTTGTGATGTGGTTTATTAAAGGTTCTTCTGACCTTAAAGACTTTCTTCCTCATTGCAATCACTTTAGCTAATCATGTGAGTGAACTCCATGCTCTATTAGAACAACTGCCCTACTTCATCTTTTTTCCAGGCAAACTGGTGCTGAGGACTCGGGTAGCCTTCCTGCCGAAAGTCATTTCTACTTTCCAGTTTGGCAATAAAGTTAATGGGGCGACCCTGTGTCCCTCAGAACCTGGGTATTAGTATTATAGAAAACAATTGGTTCTGTTGGGTGAGGGTAATTACTCTAGTGCATGTATTGAATACGAAAAAACACAACAACAGGCTTTCTTAATTAGATACCAAAAATTAATTAAACAAGAACACACCAGGAGAAATATTAGATA
This sequence comes from Calotriton arnoldi, assembly GCA_963921515.1. NCBI lineage: Eukaryota > Metazoa > Chordata > Amphibia > Caudata > Salamandridae > Calotriton > Calotriton arnoldi. The sequence continues at coordinate 187,763 of CAWUFW010018649.1, read as the reverse complement.
ACGGAGTTAATTTTACTCTTTTGTTTTTTTAAAAGTAATTACGAGAAAACATATATGGCTGTCACACATGCAAATTGATTGCAACACAAAATGTGACTGTAGTGAACAAGTGACATGTGGTGACTAGTGAAATCGAAGGTGCAGTATATACAAGACATACGCAAGTGACATAGAATGATAATTATTCTTTTTCCTGTCTAATGAGTATCCACATGAATACATGCACTAGAGTAATTACCCCCACCCAACAGAACCAATTGTTTTCTATATTACTTTCCAGTTTGGTCAATCCATCACTCTCCAAGCATTGTTTGCGCCTCACCCCTTGAAAGAGAAGGAAAGGCCCAATTGTCTTGCTCCCAAAAGAGCTTCAAGCTTTTACATAGACCATATATCGGGTGGGCTTTTTTTGGGTTTCTCCGGGGTGAAAACAGAGGAGGCTGTGCAAAAGAGGACCCTATTCAGTGGATAGTTTTCTGTATTAAGATCTTTAATGCACTGGCCAAGATGCGGCATGTAGAGCGGCATGTAGATGCGGTCTGAGAGCCCATTCCACCAAGGCAATGGCTGCTACCACTGCGTTGACATGTGGAGTGCCTGTCTTCGACGTCTGTCGGGCCGCGTCATGGGAATTGGTGCATTCGGTCATGAAGCACTACTACCTTGACAAACAGGTCCGATGAGAAGTGTATTTTGCCCGTTTGGTCCTGCAAGATTTTCTGGTCTGAGCCCACTCCTCAGACCTTCCACCTTTGGGATGTATTGCTTTGGTGACTATTCTAAAGGTGAAGAAACTACAGTTAGAAGTATGTATCAGAAGACATAAGTTATTTACCTTTGGTAACACTCTTTCTGATGGATGGTCTAATAGAAGATTCATCACTGTCCTTACACTTTCCCATTCTGTGGAGTGATCTCTTTTTACCGTGTAAAAAGGTCCCAAATTAGGGATCTGCACATTGGTACTGACAGTTGTTTTGTGCTGTGCATCTGAGGGCACGGAAAGAGTCGAGCAAGAAACCGGCATCGGCACGCAGGGGTGATGATTATTTGCGGCTCTGCTCCATCACTTCTGGGCTGTAACGAAGTCTACACAGACCCGCAAGGCGCCACCTAGCAGCCAGTGGTGTCTGGAAAGCCCGCCGATTAGAGGGGCGTCGAAAAAGATTTAATAATTTTTTTTTAAAAGGACATAACTACAATCAAACACACACAAGAAATAAAACGTACTTACTATGTTTTCTGGAGACACGTCCTCCTCGCTCCAGTTGTCTTCTCTTGACATCACCTCACGTCCAGCTGGGCTTAACCAATCCTGGCGCTGCATGAGAGCAGTGCCAGGATTGGAGGGAGCGGCCTCTCTCGCCGCTCCTGTGAGCACTGGAGGCTTGTGTAGGCTCTCAAACCGGCTGTCTAAGACTGCTGGGTTGAGAGGTTTATAGTGCACATGTCAGGCTGGCCATCGCAAGACGGCCGGCCAACGTAACATGCGCACTATAAACTAGTGCACAGTCAGGCAGCCCACCACTGCTGCCACTCAACAGGTCACACCCCGTCTTGACACTCAGTTCAGGACGGGTTGATAGAAAATAAAATGGTAATGAATTAACTTCATTACCATTATATTTTTCATCTCTGGGGCAGACGCGGTCTGTGCAGGTAACAGCGGTGGGCGGTGGGGCCGGGTGAGGGGGGGGGGATTCCGACGGACGATAACGATGGAAAATTAAATAAATAATTAATTTTCCCTCATTATCGTCCTTCGGAATCCCCCCAACCCGGCCCCACCGCAGTTATCTGCATGGACGCGGCTACTCTGGGGCAATTAAGTGGGGCAACGCACCTCCGCCCAAATGGAGGAGCCGCCCCTGCTAGCATCTCTTGGGACTACTGCTATGAAAGTTTCCGAATCCAGTCTGGTTCCAGGGAAATATTCTAAAGGTGAAGAGTCTGCAGATAGCTAGAGTATCCACCAGATAGACTGTTACCAAATGTAAGTAACTTCTTCAGGCACTCACTAGGTCAGTGGCAAATGCTCTTGTTGTTCCTGCAGTCATTTTTCTAAGTTTTCTTAATTATTTCAAGAATTCTTAATAAAATGGATGATTATATGAATGTAGAGTGTCAATCAGTCCCATAACCTCACTTAAGTTGCATATATGATGCTGCGGCCCATCCCCTGATGAGTATGATGGAGCTTACTAAGTGGAGCCAAAGTAATGAGGTGACGGTGCATAACTTAGCTTGAATCCGGTATTTTCGATGTGTGTTCGGAACAACAAGGTGTGCTCTTTGTCAGCCATTATCTCAGAGACAAATCCTTTGTTATTCTCTGGAATACCTCAAATGCCTCACTTCAACGGAACCTCTCACTGTGCCATAGGCCTGTGAGCAAGGCACTTTTCCCCACGTTCTGCTTTTAGCCTCCTCCCTTCCTTCTCTTTAATGATTTCTATTCTCTTTATAGGTTGATAATCTGATATGAGGCTCCCTGAAAATGACCGATTGCCATATGATGCTCAATCAAAACACATTAATTCGTTCTTGTGGATGCAGCTGTGTGATAAAGTTCGGGAAGCCACAAAAATTGGTATAACATGCCTTACGTTACCAGTTGTATGTGTTGCATGAATAATGTCGACTAGCTTTCACAAGCATTAGCAAAACTAATAGGTTTTGCCTTACAAGGCAACTGCTGACTAATTTGCTTTGCCAATGCTTTTTGTTTTATTATTTTTTTCTGAGGAACAAGCAGCTGCTAAGTGCTACGAGGTTGCTCAATTGCTTTTTTCCACTCCCACTCCCTCTCTCTTGATTTTGGAATTTGTATTTTACCACATCAGCCATGTTGCAACCGTAAAGTTTAAAACAGTCAAAATGTCTGGTAGTGCATCACGACCATTGGTCGCAACACATGTGAGTGGTTTAATTCCAAGATGGCTACCCTGTGCTCACATGAGTGTGTACACCGCAACACATCCGCAATATGCCTTCGTCGTGACGCACAGCATCCTTTTTAAAAAACATTTTTTATAACTGTTCTAGCATGACCCATGGCCAATTTAGAATGGTAAAGTAAAAATAGCAAAATTAAGTGCACAGGAGCGCAAAAAAATTAAGCAAGCCACAGGGTAGTACTTAAGCACTTAGCAGTTCCTAGGACCTCCAAAAGGAAATAAAGCTGGCAGGGATATCTCTAGGACACTAGACAAACAGGGGTGGGGGATCTAGTCAGATATATTCTAAACTCATGGTCTATCGATTATCCATCTAATATCTCAAAAAATGCAAAAAAGAACCTCAAACACAAATTACTGAAACAACACCCGGAAACTTTAATTGCTGATACCTACCACAATTTGTCCAACGGCACCACAAAAACTAATTTTGTCTTCTATTCCAAACGACCGGCAAAATGGAAAAACATCTTCCTGCTCCTACTACAAGTGTCAAAGACCATCAAGATACCCTATGGAACTAAACTGACGTCGTCCCCCTCCTCATCTTTTAGAGGTGAGTTTGATATATCCTTTTTTAAGACAGGAATCATTCTTATACAAGCGACCGACCCGCACCTCTCCCTATTCGACCAACACTTTCTGTCATTTTTCAAACCTCTCACTCCTCAGGGTGATCTGTTCCTCTTGCCTCCATCCCCCTGACCACCCCTGACACGCTCACCTGAACCGTCCCGCCTTCTTCCCTCTTCAAATTCACCATCCTGCCCGAAGTCACCCACGTATCCAACTAGCAACCTTACTTCCCCCATAAACACATTCAGCACACAAACACTCAGTGGAGGCTCCTCACCTTTGTCCACCCCAACCAGCAATCTCCCGGCAGCAATTCGCAACGTTGGAGTCAGCAAAACTAGTTGCTGGGACCTCATCACTAGACATACCTCTCCTGAACCCTTTGCAAACGCAACCCCTGATTCTATTTTTGTTCCTTTGCTCCCCACTCAGGCTGTTCTAAAGCCTTGTACCCATAGTAAGGAGCGCTTCCATATCCAAACATGCTCTACTCCTAGCCCACGAGGTCTTGTCTCGCAGCCTCCCGCACACATTGCTGGAAGAGTCAACAACACACTTTCACAGTTCTTGTCCCGTATGGAACTGAAACTTGACTCACTGGCTAATGACATAGCTCACCTTAGACGTGACATCTCAAAACAGACTAAGCTATCCAGAAACCACACCCCAGAGAGTTATAAATTATCTCCTCATACCAGCTCTCCTACCGTAGCCTCTAAACACCCTCCATGGCACATCACTCCTTTAGGCCGTCTGAACCACAGACCCCACCGTGCTCTCCGCACCCTATCTGACCTGGAAGCCACTGCTCTCAGCGAGTCCTACCTTACTAAACCACAGGCGAGGTCTCCTCTACCCCCTCACTATTCCAGTAATTGTGAGCACAAATAGAATCCCCTCAACCTGCAATGAACCCAGACCGCAAGCTGAACTCGCCACCATTCAAACTATTCCTGCTTCCAGGGAAAAGTCCAGCCCTCTCTTTTGCATGCTGCTCAACTGTAGATCAGCAGCCAAACACGCTACTGATATAGCTGATTCTATCCTCAGGGAAGAAATAGATATAGCTTTCCTCACTGAATCCTGGCTAAATGAACACGCCACCCTTATTCTTGACCTGCTTACCCCTCCCGGGTATACTCTCATCAGAAAGGACAGACCTAAAAGGGCGGGGGGAGGTATGGCCATTATTCACAAAATAGAAATCCAACTCTCCTTGTTAAATATTTCAAAATACTCGGCCTTTGAATACCTTGGGGCGGAACGTTTAACCAAAGGCTTGCATCCTATCAAACTCCACACCATCTACCATCCTCCTGGTGACCAAGCCCTCTTCGCAGAAGAGTTATCAGACCTTATTACTCTGTTCGCCTTAACTGATACGAAGGATGTGTACCTGGGTGATTTCAACATTCATTGGAACAACGCAGAAGACACTTCAGTGCGACTACTTACGAACCTTTTGGATCTTAACGACCTAAATCAACTCTGCAATGAACCAACACACATTAAAGGCGCCACCCTAGATGCGATTATCGCTAAAAATGACCTGATCTCCATCAGCTCCATATCTCCTATCGATTGGTCAGACCACCATCTAATTCTTTTCAATATCAATACCACAGTCAGTTCCCTCCCCGATGTTACTAAAAAACCAAAGCAATTAACCAGAAATATCAAACTTGTCCCTATTCTTGAACTTGAACCCAAGATTCTTGAACAACTACAGCTTACCCCCTCATACACAGCTGAAGCGCTTACCTCACACTACGACTCATCGATCTCGTTGTTCTCGATCAAGTGGCCCCGCCCAAACTAAAACAACTGAGAGTTACTAAATCAAAATCATGGTTTAATTCAGATCTCAACAATGAAAGAAGAAAACTCAGACTAGCAGAAAGGTCTTGGAGACAAAACCCTCGACTACTCACCTAGCTCTACTTAGAACTACAAGGCTATCTTACAAAAAACACATCTTTAAAGAAAAAGCCTCCTTCTTCCGCAACCAACTGGATCGTGCAAAAAATAGACTCAGAGAACTATTTAACATCGTAAAAAGACAAACCACGTCTGTCCCCCCTCTTGCTTTAACCGCCACAGTTGAACGATGTGAAGAAATTGCTTGCGTTTTCTCTGACAAAGTCGCGAAAATTGAGCAATCCTTCTTGCAAGTCTCCTCTCTGTCCTCCGTCCTTACCTCACTCTCCAACCCACCTCCCCTCTTGACAGCCCCTCCTTCTGTTCCCATTGCTGACCAAATGACCACTAAAGATTCAAATGGCTACCTTAATCTCTCCAAACTGAAAAACAATGCCAACTGGTCTGACTTCAATCCCTTGTCGGAAAAAGAAGTCTTCAATATAATCAGGAACTTAAAGCCTTCGGTCCACACAAATGACCCCCTCCCATCCACGATGGTGAAAAACCTTAACCACATCATTGCCCCGTTTTGGACTCTAATCATCAACACATCTCTCTCCACAGGCTGTGTTCCGATCTCTCTCCAACGAGGACAAATCACACCCATTTCCAAAAATCCCAGGGCTGACCCTAACGATCTCAACAACCTCAGACCTATCTCAAACCTCCCGTTCCTAGCCAAGGCGTTGGAGAAATTTGTCTTACAGCAACTTAATCATCATATACGAAAATTCACCCTTCTTGACACTTTCCAATCCGGTTTCAGAAAAGGCTGCAGTACTGAAACGGCCATGCTCAATATAGCTGATGACATTCACAGATCCCTAGACGAGGGAGACACTTGTTACTTATCCTTCTTGACCTATCGGCGGCTTTCGATACTGTTAATCACCCAGCCTTACTTGAATCTCTGAGGTGTCACTTCGGCATCAATGGCACCGTCTTAAAATGGTTCACATCTTACCTGCAACACCGTTGGCAACAAATCAAAATCAACTCATGTCTATCTAAACCCACACGGGTCAATTTAGGAGTGCCGCAGGGCTCCATTCTATCCCCCTCCCTCTACAATCTCTTCATGGAACCCCGACCCCCATCCTGAAGCAGGCAGGGATCAAATATCACCTATATGCTGATGACACACAACTTTATTACAAAATCAAATCACCCAGTGACATTCGACATCTTAATGCCACACTGATCGAGTTACAATCCTGGTTCTGCTCTAATCACCTAAAGTTAAACCCCATCAATACTGAAGTAATTCTTTTCTTCCAAAATGCAACCACCTTCCAATCCACGAATGGCTCAACAACTTGAACACCTTAAATTGCTCTCTCACTATATCCAACTCCGCAAAGTGGCTTCTTCCTGGACAAAAACCTGTCAATGAAAGAACACATCAAAAATTCAGCAAAAGGAGCGCTGTACTCACTAAAAAACATTAAAAAAATTAAACCTTTCATTCCCGCCGATGATTTCAAGACTGTGGTGCAATCCTTGTTCCTTACCAAACTAGACTATGGTAATGCCATTCTCACGGGGATGCCGAAATCTCACCGTCCCCCTTAGATCAGTCCTTAACCTGGCAGCCCGGCCCATTTCAGACGTCAAACCATTTGAACACATCGCTTCTGCCCTCAAGAGCCTAAACTGGCTTCCCATCGAAGGAAGATGTATTTACAAGACTGCCTGCATCATCCACGAAGCACTTCACTCACACACTCCCAACTACCTTGAAAACAAGCTAATGAAAGCTGGGTCTACCAGATCTTTGAGAAGCTCCAACACTCTTTTACTCATACCTCCCAATCTAAAACAAGCATTGGCATAGCCAATAGGTCTCGCTTTTGGGATCTTATAAGTATTTAGTTATGCAGCACAATATCCTTAGTGCAACAACATCAACTGTTGCATGGCTAAAAACCTATAAGGTCCCAAAGGCGAGACCTATGGCTATGCATTTGCAATGCAATAGGTCTCGCATTTACGTGAATTTTAGCTATTGGCATTGTAAATGACAATGACTTTTATTTATGTTTTGGTTTTTAAAATGTAAATAAAAGGCATTGTTATTTATAATGGCAATAGCTTAAACTCTCGTAAATGCGAGACCTATTGCATTGCAAATGCTTGTTTGTAAATTGGACCCAAAGAGTCTAAAAAAGAACACAATGGGCCCACAAAGACACAGGTGCATGGAGGACTCTATTAAAAGAAAAGAGAACCTTCCCTGCGCCGTTTTTTGCAAAGCTGCTTTTGTTGTTTCTGCCTCAACCAGGCAGGCAAAGCACATAAGATTAAGACTTATTTCATGGCTGATTAATTAAAAGGCTGCGACTAATTTCCCCTTTGCCCAAATTTAAAATGCTTGTTAACTGGATTTCAAGAAGTATTTTCGAATTAAATGCTATTTTCTTTGTCTCTTTGACCTTGTCTGCAAGTGTGTGTCGCCCTATCAATATTTTTTTATAGCGTTTATGCAGTGCCGGTTAGAACTGGTACTTTTCTTCCAGAACTCCTAAAGGCGTGTTTTCCTGACGAGAAAACTTAAAACAAAATATATTTGCTAATTGTGATCCTCGACAACTTTTAATTTGAAAAGGTCGGAAGCAATTACAGAGAAACAAAAGGAAAGGTTGAAGCTCCTGTGAGGACTTCCTGTTTCAAGGAAGTGGAAATGGCCACAAAAATCTACTAAATAAATGGTCTGATGTCACCGCTTTATGGTTCACTTAATGAGCACAGAGTGCACTGAAACAATGCTCATTACGCGACCTTGCTCCCTGTTAATCGGCTAATTTGCATGGCTTTGCCCCTGTGGAAAATGTGTAGTTACAGAACCAGGTCTGGATTCCATAAAGTCAAGCAGTCTTCAAAGTGCGGGGCCATTACAAGGGGAAGAAAGCCTTAAATTTTACCCAAAGTCCCACACATTTTAGGGCCTTTGCATTCCTCTTACATCGTGCATTTAATTGGTAAATAATAACACGAATTGGTAGAGCCAATAGGGTATGCCTTAATCCAATGAATAAAGGCCTATTGGCTTTGACAATGCTTTTCGTGGATGCTGTGCAATGGCAAATGGAGAAACAAATGCGTTTTACCGTTGCTGTGCAGCATCGGCAAACAAAGAAAAAAGAGCCTGATGAGATGTACGCAAGAATATGCGTCATGCTGCTACAGCTGCCCAGTGTGATGACATATATGCTAAATTGCCTCACCACGCATGCCATGCACAGTAAATGACGCAACTGTAATTTTTAAATTTACTCTTTCAAGATGGCGGACGGCAATCTTGGATCAGTAAATACAATATTTGGGTATGTGTGATCAAAAGCGTAAAAAAAAAAAAAAAAAAAAAAAAGGATCGACCCAGCATTAAAATGCAGCTGCTACGCACTCTAAAAAATGAAATAATATAACAAAAGATGCACAAAGAGGTTCGGTGGTGGAGAGGTGTGGGGGCGAAGTAAACGCTGCAGATCGGTGAGTATAACAGGAGGGGCGGGAACAATGGAGGAGGTGAGGGGGCCGTGAAAGTGAAGCGGCTGCGCGGCCGCAAAAGTGATCGCGGGGAGGGGGAGGGAATTGAAAGTGATCGCGGGGATGGGGAAAAAGTGACGCGGCGGGAGGAGCTGGACGCGCTCTGTGGTGGGGGAAGGGGAGGGGCGTGCGTTGAGGCATGGGAGAGCGAGAGGAATGCCAGATGGCTGCTGCGCGCGTGCACGCGCGCGTAACCGCACGCTGGTGGCCGGCAAAAGTAGCACTTTCAAAAGCCCCTTACTAAATGTCTCGCAGAGCAGCGCATGCGCTGGCTCAGCGAGACCTAAAAATCAGCAACCAAGTCTCGCTCTTTTTCTGGAAATGCTCCGAGCATTTGGAACTCTTTACCTTGTAACCTTCGATGCAACCCCTCCTTCCCTAACTTCAAAAGAAACCTGAAACAACTCCTCATCAACAAATACTTTAACTCCTATATTATTGACCTTGATTAATTATCTTGTGTACAGATCTAGTCCCGACGACCATAGGCTGTTTATCTGTTTTATGCTGTATATTAGATCCTCTCGAATTGCTTCTCTTGTTTTTGGTACTGCTTTTATTTTCTTTGATGTTTAATATTTTCTATTTTGAATTCTCGCCTCGTTTGTGTTCACATGTCTGTTTTACTGTATTTTCTGGTCACGATTTTGTAAAGTGCTCTGATACCTTTGGGTCTAGCAAGCGCTATATAAAACTTATAAATAAATAAAATAAATAAATAAGAAGTGGATAAGTACCGAAAGAGAGCATGGGGGAGGTGAGGCCTTCCTCATGTAGAAAAAAACTAATAAAATATGAATTGTGTGTTATGGACTACTTTTTAATGGTGTTCACGTCTGCAAAATTCTATGTTCTGATTCCAAAGCTGATAGACAACCCTGTTAGCCAGTGACAGCTGCCCTACACTAGCCAGTGGCTGGAATGAGCTGTCCAAAAAACTATTTGTGTGTGTCTCTGTGTGTTGTGCTCTGTGAGTGTTTGTGTGTGTTGTGCTCTGTGACAACGTGAGCCTTCACTAGACAGTTAAGGATGTTAGTAGTCAAGACCTAAAAATGGAAGGTTTCTAGCCAGGTATGGGTTTATATGCCACACCCTTCTAAAAACGATTGGATGCACTGAATTGATCCTCAATAAGCCCTTAGCTTCTACATTGATAGGACTAAGGAGTACTGGTGGATGATCAGCTGTATGTTTGATTCCCTGTTGTGAAGAAAGGAAAGGCGGTCTCAAATGAACTTGTGGTGGTGGATGGTCTGTAATTTGCATCAAATTGTGTTATACCCTGACCAGAAAAATTCCTGAACTTTCTAGTTCATTCCAACAGATCAAAGGTCACTACTGTCGCTCTAGCTTGGGGCATTCTGGTTTTGGACATATGCCAAGCACCCACATTGGCATCTATCTGTATTTTCACCAGGTAGTACTGCATAGGTTCACTATTCTGCTGAGAGGATCATTTTGACCACTCTCTTCTAAAGGACTTCCTGGTGTAAAATCCACTACCCCAGACATAGCTCCAGATAGAAGTCCATCGACTGAACGTTATTTACCTTCACATTAATACTCTCTATGGTGGATGCTGTATCTATCCTCACATTGATCACTGCAGACCCACTTCCCCATTTTGTGGAGTGGACCTTTGGGTATTAAAAAGGTTTCAATTTAGCTTTAACACACTGCCAGTGAAAGATCAATTATGGTGGCTAGGGTCCTCATGCTTGGGCACTGAATATCTTTTCATTAAACTGACTCAGCGGACAGGGGTAGTGCCTGTATGCAACTCTCTGTGATCTTGTCTTTAGGGAGTGTGGCGTTGCAGTGGAGGTCGATGGCACCACATATCAAAATGCAGGGGCTACTGCTAGAGTTTAAAGATGCAGTCTAACTACTGCAGACATTCACACAGTGAGGAATCAGCGGTTAGATAAGAATATCCACCAGAAAGAGTGTTAATGAAGGTAAGTAGCTTACTCATCAGTTCTACATTTACCTCCAATACGCAGACTCCTTTCATCTGCTTTTTGTTTTTCTGATAGCCTTCCTTCCTGCTCTGCCCCGATTAAACTCCCTACCTTTTATCCCAACAAATCTCATTCCTATTATCCGTGTGTAGATTATGTAGTGTATTCTTTCATATAAAAATGGTCAAAGCAGGAGTATGAACAAAAATTAGCTGTCGCAAGGAGGTATAATCCTGACTCATTTGTAACATATAAGTAAATACAACGAGCGAGCCTGACCCTCTGCAGCAGAATTTGGGATTTCCCCAAAAGAAGATTAAGAAAAATTGTACCCAGCTGGTCCAGTCTACATCACGTTTTTTCAAATATATTAGGTAAAATACCATTGGTTTTGAAGGGAGTTCTGCAGAAGGAAGCATTGAAAAATTCCATTCCTTTGGGAGGTGCGTGAGTATTCAGGAGCAATATTTGAGGAACTTGTGTGTAGGCTTGTGAAGAAATGCAATAGATGCAATAAATTTGGTGCACTGCAGGCAAACAATTGTGTCACAGCAAATGCTAATTAGATGCACTGCATGGAACTGATTAAATGACTGTACAAAATTATTTGCAAGAGAAGTCATTGTTCCGTGACAGTTTATAATCCATCAAAATGTTTGTTCTGCTAATAATAATATTCTCCACTTTGAGCAGCATGGTGCTGCTCAAAGTGGTAGCCTGCCTCATGTGATCATTGATATTCAAACTGTTCTACAATGCTCATTGCAACAGGAGACAATTCTTTGTGTCAGGGGCCTTCTCTGGGTGCCAGGCTGTTCGAGGTGCTAGGATTAGTGAAGGTAACACTAATGGTTGAGGTTCCAATCTCAAACAATGTATTTCTCCTTAATAGTTGCAATAGTGCCTAGATGCCATTTTCCGCATTGCTCCAGTGGAAAACAAATCATATTGGCATGGCAGATTCTGTATTGTAATAGTACATAAAGCCCACTCTTAACCTATAATCCACGTTGCCCAAGTATGAACAGTATGAAGAGTGCCATGGTCATAACAAAAGCTATCATGTTCCAGTATGTAAAGCACCATTTCCATCTAAGCATCCATGGTATCCTTGTTTGAACTGATCCATTGACAATCTGTTTTACCCTTGTAGCGTAAGCATAGTTGTAATGCTCAAATATACATTACACAGACAAGTCTGCACGATTTTCATTCCAGAAACCAAATTTCCCTGGTATTTAAAGCCGAATTTCAATCCAGAGTCCACTGTGGCAAGATGCAACCCACCTCAGCTATCCGTCAACCCTACATCTCTTTGCCCTCCTACTCATGAGCCTTGTCTGCAACAAGTAACATCAGCTGACTAGCGTAAAGCATTTAGAAATGCTACAACTGTCTATCCATGTCTAGTTCAGGAACCAGCTGCTTGGATTATGCTGCAGAGATGTGCGACTCTTCCTTTAAGAAAATTTAAAACATGAGGCAAGTTTTAGATTCAACCACGCCATTTTCAAATAAATTCTGTGCAAACAACAGGTTTTGGGAAATATTGCAATACTTTCATTGGGTTCCAAATAAATCTTATACACCAAGGGTCATTTAATATTTTACCCGGCCGGATTCCCTATCCCTCTAAGGAAACCTGATTCCAAACATTTAATATTGTTTGTAACTCTGGAATGTGCTTACCAGTTTGTTTGGGTGCCATTTGGCAGCATTTGCGGTTTTCAACACAATATTCAAACTTTGTTAGGTGCATTGGAGTGTGTGAAGTTTTTTGAAGATGACATTCTTGTTTGGGGTGCAAACAAGCAGCATGACGAATCACTAAGGAAGGGGATGGGACATTTTGAAGAATGCTGTATTTATGGTGAATTTGAAAAATGCAAATTTACTGATTGAGAGTAGAATATCTAGGAAACAGATTATCTTGCAATGATATTAAACCCAAACTGAAATTAATAGAGGTTATAAAAAGGTCCCATGCCCTCAAGATAAGGACCAGTTGAGATCTTTCCTTGGATTGGCAGAATATTATGCTAAGTTTGTTGACTACTTTTCAGGTAGGGTGCAGACAGTGAGAGAGATGATGTAGAAAGTTAGAAATGTTTGTGGTCACAAATATGTTGGGCTGCATTTGAAGATGTTAAGAAATGTTTAATACAGGCAGTGCAATTGAAACCATTTGATACCAACAATTCCACGATAATTGTAACATTTGCACGCATATACAGTTTAGGCGCTGTTTTAATAAAGTGTGTAAATAGTCATGAGAGAGTTGTGGCACTTGCATCCAGAGCATTGAAGCAAATTATTCCACGATTGAGAAGGAGATGTTAACTTATTGGTGGGCTGTCCTGCACTTCAGGAATTCTGTATGGGGCATGGAGTTTGAATTAAGAATGGATCACAAACCTTTGATAGATTTGTTCAAAAGGGGCTGGAAGTGTCACTCCACGTATAGCAAAGTGGTTATTCACATTACATGTACATGGTTTGTGCTTGCAATGACAAGTCTCATATGATGAAGGAAACTCCTGTGGTAGCTTTTGATTTCCCTGAACGAGCATGTCAGAGGTTGGGTATGCATGTGTGTGAACCCTTTGGGATTGTGGGTTCAAGTACTGTACTTATGTACTATTATTCTAAGTGACCTTAGGTATGTTAGGTTAGTGAAGTGAAATCAAATGTATTAATTGAATGTTTCAATCCATTTTTAGAAGGGAAAGTTTTCCAGAGTTGTTAGTTTCAGATAATGGTCCACAGTTTGTGTCAAAGGATTTCAAGAATTACTTAGTACAGTGTGTGGTGCGTCATAAGGCAGCACATTTTATCACCCCCGAGGGAATGGTTTAGATGAGAGATTTAATCGAGTGTTGGGGGAAAATGTTCAACTATCAGTGCAGAATGGATTGGATTGGACGGAAGAAATAAAGACAATAGCATGGACAGTGGAATTATAGGACAACTCAACATTTATCAACTTTTGTATTATTAAAAGTCTGCATATCACACACTATAGCAGTTCCGCCATGGATGAGTAAACAGGAAGTGTGTGAAGTGGATAAAAGTCTGTTATGAGAAATAGTTTGCGAGAAACAAAAAAAATATGTAGGACACAACAGTATGACAAAATGCATTTTACCACAGGTGAGTTAGTGTGAGTAAGAAAAGTCATGGGTTTATGGAAAGGAAAATCAAAATGGGCAATACCAAAGAGTACAGGCTGTGGACAAGTATACAGTTATGGAAGATGTGAACAATTGGGATATGAGAAATGTTATGAGATGTGGTGAATTAGAACAAAATAAATAGTTGAAGAAAAGGAACAAAGTGTTTGCTCCTGAACTATCATGACAGAAACGTTTAAATATTTTTATAACATATTTTATTGATTTTTGAAATGTATACTCAAACCACAACTCCCGAAAACTTTGCACTGATCCCCGACTACCCCGGCCTCCCACCCCAAACTGACAGGCAGCTCAACCCTCCGAGTACAATTGAATGGTAACATCTGGCAAAGATACAGAAGGTCGCGGCCGGTAGTTTCCCAATATCTAATACACTGATCACTCTGACTCTTCCCCTGTCTACCAGCCCCTAATTCCACCCTTGGATATCATGGCTGCCCTGACCTATTCACCCATGGACCATCCCTCCACACTTGCTCAAATTTCTTTGGTCGGCGACGACCTTCATACACTAATTTCTCCCGCATACAACAAACGTCCATCTCCCGGACCCAGTCCTGCAGTAATGGGCTCGTCACACTCACGCATCTCAGTGCTTACTCCCTTTTCGCTAAAAGGAACCCTATGTTTCCCAAGATCTTCTCATAGGAAGTAAGATCAGAGGTTCCCCACACCCCCAACATCGTCAACAGAGCCTGGCACACAATAGGCACCCCAATACCGGTCTCCAGCCAAGCCAAAACCCCATCCCAAAACGTGCAGATCCTAGGACACTACCACAACGTGTGTAAGAAGGATCCCCTCTGACCACAAGCCCGCAGGCAAGCATCATCCGCCATTCTGCCTAGCCTATGTAGAAGAGTCCTCGTATAATATATGATGTGCAGCAGCTTAAACTGTATGAGACGGAATCTCGCCTGTATGGCCACTTCCCTAGGAAACTGCAATTCGACATCCGCCAGCTCCCCCAAATGTGTCTGCCAGTGTGCCCTTAGGTGCGTTAACTCCCCCTGTGTGTTGTTCATAAGTGTTTTATATGTAAGGGAGATTGCTTTTGTTGTCATATAGCAATCCAGATGCCGTCTCTCCAGGGGGCTCTCCTCCTGAGCAATTCTCTCCCACAGGGTGTGCCACAATTGATAGTACTTGAAAAGTTGTGTGTGCGCCATGACCTACTCCTCCCTAAAATGAGCCAACGGCACCATTCAATTCGCTTTCCATCTTGTAATATAAAGAGGCTGATGAGATCCCTGCAGGGTCGAAATCGCCCCTAACCTTGTACCCAGCCACAGAGGGGTCATGGGCATTCATCTCTTTCCTCATCTAGTTTCTTTCGGGAATGTGCCCCAAACCACACACACCAATCTGGTCGCTGCCGGGGCTTTTGGGCTAATTTTGCCATCATAGAGGACATGAAGAAAACCTTTGGCGCCCATGCCTTCCCTGTCATGGAGGTAGACCGGATCTTCCAGTGCTGCATATGCCCACTCATTCACTATACTGACCTGGGCGACCTCATAATATTTGCGGACATTCGCTAAGGCTATTTCACCATCATACGTGAATCATTGGCGGATGTGGAGCTCAACCCATGGTGTTCCATACATCCACGACAAGGTCCGCACACAGCCTTCTAGAGAACGAAAGAACGCTCCGGGATCCGGGTGTGGACTATTCTGCATAATGAACGTAAGTCTGGGCAGAGCGATCATCTTAAAGAGTGCCCCTCTGCCAGTCGGAGAAAGTGTGAGTTCCCTCCAATGGGTAACATCCACCTCTAATCTTCGCAGTAACGGGGCTAAATTATCCTCGTAATGAGTCGGCCCATCTCTCAATATCCATATTCCAGGTATCTGAAATGATCTCACACCACCCTGAGCGGCATGGGGAAAGCCCCCCCAGCCCTCCCATGTCCACTAAGGGAATTTGATGGATTTCTCCCAGTTAGTACCCAATGCTGAATATTCACTGTACATACTAAAAATCTCCCCCAGCTGGGCCAGAACAACTCCGGCATCGTCAAGTATAAGAGGACCTCATCAGCATACAGCAAGATCCTCTCCTCCCATTTGTCCCCCACTTTCAGCCCCAAACCTGCTCGTCCACTCTTATCCAGTCTGCCAGGGCCTCTATCACCAGGGCAAACAGCATGGCAACAGAGGGCAGCCCTGTCTAGTGTCTCGGCCTGTTACAAACACCTTAACTTTGGCCATGGGCATCCGATAAAGAAGTCTGACCCACCGCAAACATTTGGACCCACAGCCCATTTTCTTCATGATTCCAAAAAGAAACAACCACTCCAATGAGTCGAAAGCTTTATTGGCGTCCAACAACACTACTGCCAGCTGGAGCTCCGCTCCCCTAGACGCAGCAATATTTTTAGGCAGGTGGTGGAGATTAAGCCTGGTCGATCTATAGGGTATAAACCATTCTGGTCGGGGTAGACCAAGTCTAGGATCACCCCCGCAGGCAATTGGCCAGTGCTTTGGATAACACCTTAGCATCTGAGTTAAGCAACAATAGTGACCCGTACGAATCCCACCAACCAGTCAGTTTCCTGGGCTTCTGAATCAGTATTATGGCCGCCAGATTAATGTCTCGGGGGAGCTCACCCCGTTGATATGCCTCTGTGTACATCCTGTGTAAGAGTGGATCACCACACCTGTTAATTTCTTCAATGCCGCCGGAAGCCCGTTGGGGCCTGAGGCTTTCCCCGCTTGTAACTGAGTCAGTACCCGCTGCACCTCCTCAAGAGTCAAATCCCATTCAAGCTGAAACAACCTTTACTTTGATACCCCAGCTGTCCACAGAGGCAATCTCCCACAAATCTGCGCAGGTCCTCCATGGTCAGTCATAACCGACTCCCATAGAAGTCCTTCAAGTTTGCTGCAATCATCTCGGCAATTGCTTCAGACCCTTCCACTGGGCCCCAGAATTTCTTGTATATGATGTCCACCTTTGTCTCTCCTACTGAGCCTTGCCCACAGCTTCCCCGCTTTATCCCCCACATCATAGAGGCGCTTCGCCTTTGCTAAATCATCCAATTTAACCATATCCGTTACCAAGGAGCAGTACTGCTCCCACTTGCTAATAAGGCGCAACTTCATGGCAGCCGATTGGTGCCATACATTCTCATTCTCTAGCCACAGCAAGTCCCACTCCACTTCAGCACAACGCTCCCCTGCCTACGCTTGTCCCCCACTTCCCCAGAAATATTCGCGCCCCCCCGATTGTAGCCTTATACGCCTCCCAAAAAGTGGTTGCCTATCCCACCGACTCTGCATTTTCCTTGAAGTAATTAGCCATGGCCGTCTGCAGACAATCCACCTGTTTCTCATTCGCAAGCCTCCATGTCACCATTCTCCACTCGTCCTGATCCAGACTATGAGGTGAGTCCAGCATCACAATAAGCAGGGAAATCCCTCTTGCCTTATAGTCTGCCTCTACAAATCTGTGGAGGGTCTTCAACGGGGCAAAGAAGTAATCTATGCGGGGGTGCATGTCGTGTGTCCCTGAGTAGAAGGAATAACATGGATTGCCCCATGAACCATTCTCCAGACATTCATGGAGAAAGGTATCAAGTTTCCCGGCCCCCCACCCCCATGGGTCTGTCTACTTTGGGCACTGTCTAGGTGGACATCCAGCACCATATTAATATCACCCCCCCACAGTAGTGGTAGCCTGTGGCCTCTCTGTGAGTAATCTGCCCAAATATTTCAGTGTATCCGTTTGAAGCCCCAGTGGGATGTAAATGTTAACTAAGGTAAGCCTCTTTACCTCCCAGTCCCCCAAACCTGCAGTACAGCACCCCAATGCATCTGCTCAGGTCTTGCGTACCTGAAATGCCACTGATTTTGTTTAAATTAATATTGCCTCCCTTTGCAGTGGAGGAATTTCCCTCATGACTAAGCACTGTATATTTCCCCCAAGTCAGCACTGCCCCATTGGTTCCCCTCATATGTGTCTCTTGGAAAAACAGTACTGCCGTGGCATACCTAGCCAGGGCCTTAGCCACCAGTCCCCTTTTAATCTTGCTTCACAGGCCATTCACATTCCAGCTCAACATTCTGTGGGCGTGCCGTTTCATCCTGCTGAAACGATACCCATTCCCTTAGTCCCTGCAACCAGCCATGTCCAGGAAGGCCCTTTCCACAAGCCAGAAACCCCTGTGTCACTGAAAACCATTGAGCTTTGTCTCAACAAACCCCCCTCCCTACCTTACCATGTTGCCACCTTTGAACGAGTCGCCCCACCCCAATTCACGGTATATCCATCGCCCAAATATATAAATTGGATAGAACACAAACATCAGAAACCTGCTGTCACAGCTTCCCTATCTTGGGTGTGACCCGTGTCAGCCTTACTTTCTCACAGGCAGTCATCCGGGGGGCCTTCCAGTTCCCCCACCCGCCCCGGTCGAGCCAAGGGCCCGCTTCTCAGATGATCTCGTCTGATGTCATAGACGTGATAGTTGGTGATGACCCCTCCTCTGTTGTACCTTTGCGAGATCCGTCTTCATCTGGCATATCAGGCGTCACCTCCACCAGTGATGCACATCTGTTTGCTGATTCCAGCCAGGGAGCTTGCTACAGTCCTGCAATAACCCCCTTCTTCTCCTCCAGTCACAGCGTGGTGCCCCGGGCATGTGCATCTCCACCAGGGCCTCGTCCCCCAGGAGTTCTTCTGACATAGTGCTAGTGTTCCCTGTCGTCACCACCAGTTGTTTATCTCTGACTCTATATGGTGCATTAGGGGGCCTTGCCTGCCCTCCTCCATGTATGTTGCTCCATTCAATGGGATGTCGCCTTTGTTGGCCCCCGGCATAGGATGTCTCTCGCTGCAAAGTGTTATGATGGGGTCTGCCCAAATTCCCCTTGATGCGGCCGTGTGCCTCCCTCACACTCCAAAGCAGGGCCCCCGACTCACCGGTCTTTGCAGGCCTTGGCACGCGATGTCTCCTGTGATGTGGGTCGACGCCGCAGCTTTCTGTGGCCTGACCATGTTGACCCTGTCAATCACGGGGCTCTCTTTGTCCTCCGCTGCTTTACCTTTGTGGGGGAGCGGGGTACACCACTAGTCCTTGCCGGGGCGATGGATAATCTCCCCGGGGCTGGTCCAGCACCCCCACGTCCTTTAGAAAGCTTTAAGGCCATGCAGCCATCTTGGGCGTGGTCGTTTCATGGATGTAAATAAAAACATATTTTGTTCAAATGTTAAGGGAAAAGGATGTGTTATATCTTGTAAACTAAGTATTCTTGATACATGTCATTAGTAGAAAGTAGAATCAATTGTATTATGTATGCATTGTGTATTACATGGATTGTCCAATCCCAGGTCAGTTGCTGCGTGGCTGACCTCGTGGATGGTTATGTCTCCATTACTTATGAATAAACATTTATTTTTCATCTAGATCAGTTCGTTATTTTTTTTTAGGAAATGACTTTTTATTGGCGACGAGGATGGGTTGCCCTTTCTGTGGCAACTGGACCAGCCCTACTCACTAGATACTCAGGTTGGCGAAATGTGAGAAGTAGCCAAAGTAGCCAGTTCATGTTATTCCGAGGACTTTTGAAACTAAGCAGGAGACGCACCCTGGGTACACGTGTGACGGTGTGCTGGTGAGGATTCATTGCAGTGTGCGTGCCTTGAACTTGCACTCGCAACTGTTGCCCGTGGTGCGGGCGTATCCTTCACCTCCTGTTTGGATTACAGATCGGAAATGCATGTGTTTTCGCTATTGGTGTGGCGTGTCAGGGAGTTCTCAACACCGCAAGAGAACATCGCTGCAGTCTTCTAGAAGAGCGGCATATTCACGGTTTCTTCCTTAAAGCCAGCTGTGTTTCTGGGAACTCTCACATACCTTTCTGTTGTACTCAGCGTATGAGGGACATCCTTTGTGGGGAGAGTTCTTCACCTAAGGCAATTAATTTATGGTGTACTCTGGAAGCTGAAACAGAAACATGTCCTCATTGGTCAATGTGAGGACCGTTATCATTGGTGGATAAGAACATATTCTTTTCACAAGCATTGAAGAGGACTACTGGGGTTCCAGGCAATCGTGGCCACTTTTATTATTTTAGATTGTTAATTTTGAATGAACAGACACCGGTGACTACGTTTTTTTATTTCAGTTAATTGTTTGTTCATGTTGAATTGTAGTTTGATACATTATAAATTCTGTAGTTATTTTACGTACATAACTCTGAAAAGGGAAATGGTATAGAAGATGAATGTGCAGTTGATATCTCCTCCTCCTACATTTCTTGCTTCACCAGGTGACCCTGTCGTGACGTTGGAAGATTGGTGAGAAGCCTTTGAGACCTATTTGGAAGCATTTGTCGGTGATGTGTTTATTGCAAAGAGTAAACTAGCTATGCTGAAACATAGTTTAGGCATAGAGGAAAGAAAGGTATTAAAGACCTTACCAGATTTCAAGGACCAAGCTGGGGGTGAAGAGTATAATCCCAATATGGAGGGTTCATCTGATGATGAATATATGCCAGCCACTGGAGGAAAAGGTCAGTGGGTAAGTCAGTGTTGCAGTAGAGAGGTTACTGTGACACAGTAAAACTGTAAACGTCCCTTCTGACAATGTTTCTGAGGGTGGTGGAACATAAGACTCGTTTTGATCTGAAGATTTTTTTGACCATTTTGACAAAGTCTACTTTCAAATCTGAAAAGACATAATTCCTAGTGGTATCACTCCCCCAGTTGACTTAGCCAGATCAGCTCTTCCTGCTTAATAACAGTGCTTCAACTCTAAATGAGAAGTTGATGCTGCTTGAGCATCCGCCCAAGTCTTTGCGATCTGCATTGTCCATTTAATTGTACCTGTATCACTCAAAACTATGACGTGCAAAGGAAGTCCTCTCTGTAAAGCATGGGTACTCACAAACTTTCTCTCGGGGGCCAAAATTACAGTCTGGTTTGTGGCCGGGGGCCGCACCGATGGGCCTGCAGGTGGGGGCAAGGGCGGTGGGGCAGGGCTTGCAGGGGCGGGGATAGAGTAAAAAAAAAAATCACCACCTTTTCAAAACATTATTAGACACTATTTTATATTACTCAGTGCTAATAGTTCAGGAAATCTCTTCCCTAGGAACCTCTCCCCAAAGATACATAACACATACTTTGTAAACATTTGTAACAATATTAGTACTTCACAGGGGCTCTCTGGGACATTACACCATCCCATCTGTCACACAATCTAAAGGGAACAGCTTTTTTGTCTCCTGGGGTGACCATAGTTAAGGCATCTATGTAAAATTCAGCAAGCAACCGATTAAAGAGGCCCAGAGTCCTACGTGCAAAGATATAATGCATTCATGTTACAGAGACAAAGAAAGAAATGGAGAAAACATCGAAAATAGGGAGGCAGTAAACAGAGCAAAAGGAGAGAGAAAGGTAAGTGGGAAAAATAAGATGAGAAAAGATGGAAAGATTGGAGCTAGAAAGCAGAAAGGACACATGGGAAAAGGCAAAAAGAAAGGGTAGAAGTAAGAAAATGTGAAATGAAGGAAGAAGGGTAAAAGAAGAAAGGAAGAAATGGGGCAAGAATGAATGAACTATGGATGAATGGATTGATGGATGGAAGGGTATTAGATAGACTGGTAGATGAATGAGTGAAAGGACGGCTAAATGTGTATAGAATGGTGAAAGGATGAATGGAAGTGTGAAATGATAGAAAAATGGAGAAGTGTAAGGATGCATGAAAGGAGGATGGGTGGAACTATTCTAGGAAGGGTCGCTTTTCTCACTCTGTGTCAATAGAGGTTTAGTTATAAGTGGGGGGGTGCTTTAATTTTCTGGCTACTTATTTGCAAACACAGATAACAACGTTAACTTGTGGAAGTGTTTCATCAGTCCCCCTCTTTGATCATAAGTTTGTGTTCTCCATATTATAGATCAGCGCAAGTGACCATTATAACCAGGAGTATTTTTTCGAAAAAATGCAGGAGCTAGGCAGGTATAAATTGGCGCCGATGGTGGAGAAAGGGCTATTGAACCCACACCTTGAGAGAGAGAACGGCTGAATGGGTGCCCCCATCCAGCAAGGAGGCAGTTAAAACAGGACGAAGGGGTAATGTGCAGAGAAAGAAGATGCACCGAGGCCTCCTCCCTCTTCCCTTTACTGTCTCACAGACACCAATTACACCGGGAGAGGAACGCTAGGAATATGCTTGGGTTTCCTTCCACTCAGCACTAGTCTCTTCAGGACACCAATGAGTCGTCACCTCTGCCCCCAGCTTTAAAAAAATCTTCACATCCCGAGATCGTTAGCCGGTTACGTCACCCAGAAACGCTTCAGGTGGTTTCAGAGACTGTCACTATCAGGGGATCTCTAGAAAGTGTTGTTTTTTCATCCCTGGACTTTGCACCGTCACTCGGAGACTCCACCCCCGTCATTGTACATCAAATCCTTTGCCACTGCGCCCCCTGTGACCATTTGACCCAAACCTGTACCAAATACACAGGCTCTCAGTAAACAGAGGAGGGCCTCTAGAGCATGCACAGTGAAGCTCTATCGCGCATGCTCCAGCGGCCCCCTTTTGTGTTTACTGGCTCTCTTGTAAAACAATAGTACAAGGACATTGACTGAAAAGGTCCGCGGGCCGCCAAGGAAGGTCTGCCGGGCCGCTGGCGGCCCGCGGGCCCTACTATGAGTACCAGGGCTGTAAAGGATACTTACACTAATCGAGCAAAGGGCGTTTCAGCGCCTACAAAGAAACGTCTCCGTTTGTACGATTTGAAAGAAAGACACATGGGCCATGCCTTAAGCATTCTTTAGACATTACTGCCTAGATGTGACAGATACATGTTTTATCTGACGGCCCGACGCTTTTACTGCCCAACCTGACGCCAGTTTATCAGTGCTTTGTGCTTGGTATTCTCTTCTGAGTAATAGGAAATTGCATTGAAGGTTTATTCTTGTACTGTGTATTGTTTGTATCTCTTCCATTGCCAATGGCCACCCAGTATCCATGATTTTACAATGCAAGTGGGTGCAGGGGGGAGAAAAATCACATCATTGAGGCATGGAACTTTTGAACCTTTTGGAGTGCAGTCTTATGTCTCACAATAGGAGAAGTGACAAAAAAGAGAAAGGAGATACCCTGATTCTAGGAAGAGGGACAGGCTAGCAATATTAGAAATCACAAAATGTCCCTTTCAAGGAACTATATTTTAAGCAGAATTCTCCGTATCTAAGAGCATGCCTTGGTATGGATCATGTGTTATATCTAATTTCAAGCATACAACAATTTATACAATAAAGTATCATAAAAAGATGATATCATAAAAAACTTTAAAAACTTAATCGTCTGCTGTGGGTTATTTAAACCAAAACTCAGTGAGGAAATTCCAATAAGTAAAGGAATATTTATTTTATATTATTTTTGTAAAAACACATATAAAAGATATGAGAAAGAACATTACATATCTCAATAGATTAAAAGCATCTTCTTGTAGAGAAGTTACAGTACATATGCAGTAAACATTTTATTACACATATTAAAAAGAAAGAAAACTTATAAGGGGTCGACGCGGCGTTTCGGTGAACAGTAATTCCTTCACCTTCTTCAGGACAAAGTTTTCATGAAAATCTATTAATATTATAGGAGACCCTGAATTCAAATCGTCTCAAGCTTTAAATAGATGTCTTTTTATCGGAAGGAAAGACTCATCCGAAACGAAGTACTGCAGATAGTTGACCTTTATATTAGTGCAACAGCCTCCAATAGTTTCGATAGAGCCACCGGCAGTTCAAATACACGGCCTTTAAGGATGAGGGCCTAAACATGTTTAAAACTAGATTGCATATACCTAGTCGGCTGCACCTTAGATATCAGCTTTGTTTCAGTAGCTCGGCATTTTTCAACATTGTCGATACTTTTTTATAATATGAAAAAATCGCACTGCGATCCCGCTGAGATTCGGGTTGGTGCTTGTACTTTAGAATTAATTTCGTGACAAAGACGGGCGGACTCCCTGCTCTATCGAAAAACTGACCCGAAATTAATTCTAAAGACTTTAATGTTGCAAAAAGCCATTCCAGATTCATTAAACTAAAAATCTTGCCTTTGCTGCAAAACTGGCATGGTTATAGAATCTAGCATTCTGAAGCTTCCCTTTGCGAGGCATGCAGTGAGTTACACAGATGCGTAGAACTTAAGGAAACTGATTAACTGTAGAAAAGTACATCTTGACTGAACCCAAGAAAGAAGGGAATCCGAAGAGTTGGCTATCCTGAAAGCAACTTGGAAGGTTTAAGCAACGGAGAAGACAGAGATCACCCATTCAGCTGAAGTGTTAATAAAAAGCCAGAAAGGGCGAGTTACAGCTCCTTTTCTAGTGGCCTTTTCCTCTGCATGTAGAATAAGTGCATTAGGCGTTACAGGTAAATGGAGTGGGGGGGACTGAAGTTCCATTCGGCAGAGGTACTCCTCTCTTTGCAGTGCAGAATAATGCTGCATAAATGTCAAATTAGGCAGTAATCCAGGAGGGATGGGTCGTTCCAAGCCATCTAGGAAGTGTGTCATACTGTCCTGTTCAAATGTTGAGATCCTTTAGGCAGGGAAGATCTACGTCAACCCACCATTAGTGTTACAATGATTCAGCACTTCAGGAGAGTATTGCTAGTAACCATGGATGGTGTGCTCCAGGGCTGAAGGTTCAGCACAGGCCCAGTGAGAGCATGGTTATCCAACATAGGTCCAAGAGAAGATCAGGAAATACAATGAATAAATTTCCCTACTATGGTTCTAAATTGAATTAATTTACCTAGCCAGGAGTTAGCCTGGAAATCTGCCCTGCAATGGATCTGCCCGATCCATTGCAGGGCAGATTTCCAGGCTAACTCCTGGATAGGTAAATTAATTCAATTTAGAACCATAGTAGGGAAATTTATTCATTGTATTTCCTGATCTTCTAGCCTGTTATTATTCATATTTCATGAAAATCTAGCGTGGAATCCCTTGACTCCTGCTTGTCATTTCGAAATTCCTATTTTAGAACCATGTCTTTGACTGGGGTATAGGTGCAACATGGTTGGACGTATAGTACGTCGGTAAGCAATGAAAACAGTATTGCATGTGCAAAAAGCACAACTTGGGGAGGGGTGAAGGATGAAAGCATGTGTAACAAGCATTGGCATAGCCAATAGGTCTCGCCTTTGGGACCTTATGTGTTTAGCCAGAACTTTTGGCTATGTTGTAGAGCATTGTGGCTGCTGTGCATCATGTTGAAAAGTTATAATAAAAAGTGTTAAGCATTTTTGTTACCTTTATACAAACCAAGACGACATTATATACAACTGAACAACCTGATTAAAAAAGATTTTAACATAAAAAATGTCTTCTAGTTTTTTTGTACTTGCACTGCTGGCAACTTCTTCCTGCCTGTTCTCATGCTTGTGCCTGGTTCAGCGCAGCCCCCATAGCTTGTGTAACAGAGCCTGTGCTGCACCAGACCTCGCTTGACTCCCGGGAGCAGGGCTGCACGAGGGCTCTTGTGACAGTACCACGACTGCACCAATCCTTGTGTGTCAACAAGGAAGGGGCCTGCACCTCACGTGTCGGAAGCAGGGTTGCACCAGAGCTGGTATGACAGGACTGGACCACGGCTGCCCCAGAGCTGGCGTGGCGGGAGCACGGCTGCACCGGAGAGCACATGGGACAAAGTACGGCTGCAGCGTGTGACAGGGACAGGACTGCACTCGAGCTGGTGTGACAGTACTGGTCTGGAGCAGGGCTACTTCACAACCCGTGTGACCGAAATAGCATAGGGCTGCCCAAAGCTCATCTCACCCTGGCAGGGTTGCATGCCCTGCCACCATTAGCTGCCAGGCTTCAAGCTGTGTGCCTTTATGACGTTTTGGGAGCCAGCGGTGACTAGCAAAAAAGTTTTCATAAATGGTTAGAGTTATTCTATACCCTAGAATACAAGACTCCCGGCTACCCCACCCTCTTTTCTCTTCTTGGTCAGTTGTTATCAAGTGTCTCTCTGTCACGTGTAAAAGCTTCAAACAGTTCTGGCATTTTGGCCAAGAGCACTCTGAATGCAGGGCAGTGAATTCCAGATTTTCAGTGCTGCGGATTAAATTACAAATCCAAGAATTTAACATGTTGTGTTAAAAAGCTAGGTGTCACGCATTTACGGCAATTTACAAGCAACAGAAAAACTACATGCTTTCGTTCAAAAATATTCAATCGAACTACTTCTATAAAGGATGTTCTCTATAAACACTAGCCAAAAAACTATTGGTATGGGGAGTAATCCTGCTGTTTTTCAAGTACTGACATGCTTAGTTATTATTTTTTTTGCTCAACAGAGCTGTGAAAAACGCTCTCAAACTAATATAAATAGGCTGGTGTATGCTGAAACACCATTCTAGCTATCAGTACTCCTTCCATCTGTTAAGGAATGGTAAAATCTCTTTATCTTTCTACTTCCGACACCGGGTGTCTGAGGGTCCCTGCATCTCTTCAGCAACAGCTTCTGCGAGACAATCCTGTCACAAACCCAAAATTTGGCATCTAAAATCAGTGACCTTTAGATGGTAAATCCATAGTGTTCAAATTCTCAAATTAACGCGAATTGCTCAATGCTATTTTTTTATCAAAATGGAAAACGAATATGTTTTACAGAAAATATGTGAGAATCCGATTTTTTTCTTTACCTAAGGAATATTCTAATACTGTAAAACGGCCAGGCAGTATCTAATTCTTCAAAACAGAAAACTCTGTATTTCAGACGATCATTAACATAAACCTCTTGCACTACTGCAACGAATGATTGTCCTTTTTAAATAGTACACGTACCTCGCAGTTCATGAATGCAACGCACACTGCAAAGTTTGTAAAAGAATTCGAAGGTGAATTATCCCTTATATTTTAACAACAGACAAACATAGCCAGACAACAGCAAGACAAGAGCCTGCACGAACTGTCAGCAACGTAAAGTTGAAACGCACAAATGTAAGAACACTTCCTGGAACATTTTATGCATCTCCATTTTGATTTGCTATCTCTTTGAGCTTTTTGATTGGATGCTGTGTCCTCCCCTTTGATTGGACTATCATTTGCAACTTTTCCACCTAATAAGGCAAGTTGCATTTTGTTGCCAATAACTGGTGTTTGAGGCTTCGTGATAGTTTCATAAATTGGACCCGTTGGTATTTGATTTTGCGAGTTATTAAATGTAGGCGCTTTTTTATAAGCTGTACGGAGATGTTTCTGAAATCGCTGGCAGGAATCGCTGGCAGGCAATGTTGTTAAAGACTGAGAGGCAGGGACGATTTTGCGTGCTTTTCTATTGGATATAGCTCACACATGGATCTCTCGGTGCACTTTCCTCTTAATATATCAATAACAAGCACGGCCGCGAAAGTGGATATAGCTCACACATGGATCTCTCGGTGCACTTTCCTCTTAATATATCAATAACAAGCGCGGCCGCTAAAGTTAAAGCGACCGCGCTAATTACACAAGGAATGTCAGGAATGCAGCTGGCATCCGGCCGCGCTGCTGCTCGCTCCCGAGCTCCCTAGGCCAGGGGAGTTAACGTTTAGAGAGAAGGTGGGACATGCACCCGCCTTTGGCCAATTGCGGGCTTTCAATTTTTGAAAGCCACACGCAATGGCCAATCACTTCAGCTTTTCAGCAAACTTGTGCGTGTGGCTTTTTTAGCCACACGCACGAGCTTGCTGGAAAGCTGAAGTGATTCCAAGAGGTCATTTTCTAGGGCAGCGCATGCGCGCTGCGCTAGGCTCGACCTAATAAATGAGTCAGTAAAAAGAGAACCTAGATCTGTAGTTTGGTACGTCCTGCTGACCTTTAGAGCAGAGCTTCTGTATTGCGTAGTGTTGGACTTGGCCCTTTTTGCAGGGTCATCCCTAAACTTTTTGCCTTTCTCCTAGCCTTTTTTCTGACATGGTGTTGGTGGTTCTAGGACTCTGGGCACTTTGGCACTGCTGTTCAGTGTAAAGTGCGTGTGCTCTCTGTGCTACTTATGGTAAGATTGGTCTACACCTGTTTGGCCTATTTAATTTACCTGTCAGTCCCTTGTAAAGTGGTATCTCATATACCCAGGGCTGGTAAATTAAATGCTACTGGTGGGCTTGCAGCGCTGATTGCGCCACCCACCAAAGTAGCCTTTCAAACCTATCTCAGGCCTCTGCCATTGCAGGGCCTGTGCGCGCAGTGTTACTGCCGCTGTGACGTGGCACCTAAAGTGTGTGCCATGTCTGTGACCCCCCTTTTACTGCATGTCAGTCACCCCTAAGGTAGGCCCTAGCTAATGTGATGCTTATTGCATAGTGTGATTTATGTTGCAGGATATAATGCTGAGTACAGTATTTTGCCAGTAATTACTGGTTGTGTTCTACAGTTACTACTTGTGATTGTAATGGTTCTGACAGTGGCCCGATTGGCCCTGTCAAGTGTACATAATCCCCTGTAAATATTGCCTAGTACCAGTTGGCACAGTGTATATTGTGTGATTACTATTCTAATGTGTTTTGGATAATACAAAGGCTATTTTTATATATAACCTTGTGTGGAGTTTCTTTTGTAGTGTGCCTAGTGTGTCGCTGCTGTGTGTGTGTGTTGCGCAAATGCTTTACACATTGCCTCTGGGATAAGCCTGACTGCTCGTGCCAAGCTACCAAGGGGGTGAGCAGGGGTTATATTCAGCGTGTAACTCCCTTGCCCTGACTAGAGTGGTGGTTTCTGCCTGGCTTAGGCGCAAGCCCTAGCCAACCAGAAATCCCATTTCTAACACGTAGGCTCCATAAATGTGTGGATATCACTGTGAAGTGCTCTCAGCATAACCAGCTTCACAAGCACTGACAAAGCCAATTGGTGAGTCCATGTGGTCCAAATGAATTTCTGGGCGCTAATGGACTGTACTGACTTTATCAGTGAAGGCAAATTAAGAACCCAGAAAGTTAAGACCATACAGGTGTGTATTTAAATAAAGGGGCAAATGGGTTGATCCAGCACAGCTAGCACCAGCATCTTGAAATGAGCATTTGAATAGATTTTTAGAGTGCATGGGTTTTCACTAATTGCTATCATAAGGAAGACTAGCGGAAAGTTGGCAGGTTGAGCCTGGTCATTCCGCTTGATGGAAGATAAACACCCAGAAATGGCATGGAGGTGTCAAATGAGCAGCGCACGCTGAGGAGCTGTTTCTGGAACGGAGCGAGCCAGAAGGCAACAAATGTTAACTTTATTTGCCAAACAGGACAAAAATAGCAGTATAGTGGTCACCCTGCATGTTAGATACACTGCTGTGACCTGTGGGGGAGAAGCTTGCTGTTCTGCAGTCTTTGCAGCTCACAAATGAGTATGTTTTCATATTGCTTTTAAACCTCACAGCAGTTCATTGTTCTTGGAAGATAGGGGGGCTCAAAAGTGTAAGTATTGAAGGAACAGAGCATTTGACACTGCAGGTTTGGAGCTGGGAAATACTATAATTTCCTGTCCCTCAGTACTCATCCGCTGTCACTGCATGCAGTGCACTTCCTGCATTTTCTTGTAGCATCCTGTGTGCATGATGCTTAAACTGCCTCAGTGGATATTAAATCGTATGCATCAAAGTAGCATCACGTTGTGCTATATTATGTGGTATTTGTTAAGGGCCCGTATGGTCTGCCTAAGAGCACAGCACCTTAACAAGAAGGAAAGTATCTCGCATCAATTCAGGTGATCTAATCACCCCAGTAAATGCCTTTTTTTCGTCTGGCCTAGAGACACATATAGTTTTTTGTACACCTTCACGCAATCACATCTTCGTCCATTGGTCTGCTCAACTATCACTCCTATTTTGCTTCCGTCCACCACAGCATGCAAAATGGGGCCAAGGGTTAGTCCACTTCGGCCATTGGCTGGCACTGGGTGATGCCATTTTTTCTGACCACGTGCACATCTGCCTAAAAATAAAGTGTGCATAAGTGCCTGGACTCGCGAGTCCATTCTTTACTGTGACAATGCTTTATTCGGTCCATTTCTTAAATAATTCATTGTTGTATCTTTAAGCTGAAGGATACAGTAATTCAAAACCAATAGTAATTAATATATTTCTATGCGGTAATAAGATGCATATTTTTTTGTGATGTGCATTAAAATATCTGCCTTTGAGGAAGCATCAGTACTATTCTATTAACTTTTTTCAGTTTTATATAGCACGAACTTGGCTCAAGGGCATTGGAGCGCTTTACTTGAGAATCTGATAATAGTACACATTTTTATCAGCACGGGCAGATTAACGTTTCTAGGCAATGGCACTTTTTTGTACTAAATTCAACATTTATTGCCAGCATATGGCCACCACGATAGGTGGCAGCATTTTTTGCTTCTTTTTGTGGCATATGCTTACAAAAATAAATAACTATCACAATAGTTTGTCAAGTCCCGGCCTATTGGCTTTGTCAGTGTTGGTTCGCACGCTGATGGCTCAATGACAGCAGACGGTGCCTGCTGGACCTGCCATTGTAATAGTGGCCCCTCTGTCTTGTTGGCCTGCCCTTCCGAAGAGGGGTAGCGCTCTGAAACCTGCCTTCTTGAGGCACAATCGGGACCACTTCACCCAGTATGATCCGCCAATCACTACCTTTCCACGCGGTAAGCAGGCATTAAACAATGCCTTTGATACTGGGCGGGGGAGTGTTATAGGGCGCGGCCGTCCGCCGCCAAAAGAGGGCATTAATAAAAGACCGCGGCCTTTTATCTGTGTTGGCCGTGTGATGTATACAAACACGTCTGTATATATTTGCGATCTCGAGCGTGTGATGTGGCTGCACCTACTGGGACCCCACCTGCGCTCGGGACGTGTCTCGTCCTGTCAGAAAGTGTTGTGCCCCTGATGGTGATAGATGCTCTCGCGCCGGCTCTTCACAGAGATGAAGGGGTTTGTGTTTGTGTTTCCTTTGAGGTTCAAACCAGTTGGGCCATAATCAGGATTGGAACTAACTGTATTGTCTCACCACTGGCGTTGCCATACGGGCACTACTCTCAAGTGAGCTGAGAAATTATGTTCGCCGTGGCCCGCGAGGACAGGACGGCATGGATGAGGTAGTCCGTTTATTCAGGTTAATGGTCTGAAATCTGCTGGCTGGTCTGTATAGCATTCAGCAGTTGCTGGCAGGCCGGAAGGATTGGAAGAAAAGGTCATACGCGAGAACGATGTATAATTTGATTATGCAAAGTATGGTAGGCACGTCAGTCGCTTAAAAATGTTAAAATAATAATGCACTGAGTGCGTGGATACTGTGTAATACAGGATTTCGAACCTTCTGGTAACGATAATGCGCATAATGTGTACGGACGCAGGTGAAGCTTGGTGTTTCAGGAGTGCCACACTTCAGGAAATCTCCGCATCTTCCTTCTACTCCGCTCGGCCTGTTTCACAAGTAATGGTAAAACATTCCTCCCTCAAAAAGGAGTGTGGCTCGACACCACACTCAGCCAGTGCAAATAGTGAGATCAGGCACAGCGGCAGCGCCCTCTTTCCACTCACTCTGACAGGGTTACCCGTGAGCCGGTCCTTCTCCCGTACACTAACCTTACTGGGGAGCAGGCAGCCAAATGCGCAGTCAAAAAGTTTACGTTTGACGCTGCACATTGTTGGCCGTTGCTGCTCCTGCGAAGTGCTGGCAAGTGTACTAAATGGCTGGCTACGAACTGAGGTTAATGGCTGGCAGGCAGGCAGGCAGGCAAACAGAACAGCTCACTGGCTGGCCGGCAGGTTGGTAGAAGTTGCCAAGTTATAGATAAAGCAAATAAATCCCCCACACCCTCAGTCACCATAACACTCGACGCAGAGAAAGCGTTTGACAGGGTTTCTTGGGCCTTCCTACACCAATGCATGGTATCTTTTGACCTGGGCCCTAAGTTCATCAATACGGTCATGGCTCTCTATAAACATCCAACTGCTTGTATCTGAGTTAATGGTTCACTTTCTCTACCACTTACCCTTCAACAGGGAACGAGACAGGGTTGCCCCCTCTCCCCATCACTTTTCCTTTTAGCTCTAGAACCCCTGTTATCAGGCATAAAACAAAACCCTGCAATCAAAGGTGTAGGATTTAAGGAAAAATCCATCAAGCTATCTGCATGCGCCGATGATATCCTGATAGTGACAGAAGACCCTGGCCCCTCTATACAGGTCCTCATATCTACCATAGATCTCTACTCTTTACACTCAGAATACAAACTTAATAGAGATAAATCGGAGGTTAAGCCCCTAAATCTTGACTGTACAAGGGAGGCGCTAGGTTCATCTGGGATAACCTGGCAAACTGGCTATATAAAATATCTAGGCATCAAATTTGGAGCCAACCTAATTGACACCATTAAACACAATGAATCTATTACTCTCGACAAGACTAACAAACTACTAGCCGCATGGTCCCCCAAATTCATCACTTGGTGGGGCAGAATCGAGACCATAAAAATGATGATTACCCCTATAATAAAGTACCTGATCAGCATGCTTCCCATGCTACTCTCAGAGGACTTTCACCACAAAATAGATAAACAGATCTCTAAATTCATTTGGCAGGACAAAAAAGCCAGAATTGCCTTGAAAAAACTCAGACTACACAATTTGTTGGGGGGAGTCAACCTAGCAAATTTCAGGGACTATCAATCCGCCTTTCTGGCAAAACAAGGCTCATATTGGATTCACCCCCCGTGTGAATACACCCCAGTCTGACTAGAAATAGAGAAGATCCTCTTAAATAACCGTAACCCACTAACACTACTTACGTCCGACACCAAACACCTCAACAGCTCCAAACATATTTTCCAAAACACAAAAAGCTCCCTTTTAAGAATAGATAGAAACCTATCAGTTGGTATAAAACTATCCAATTTTGCCTCACTTTGGAACAACCCCCGCATTAAATATAATGGCAAGACGCTGTATCTCCAAACATGGATTGACCATGGTATCTTCTTCCCCACCAGCTAGGTCCTAACACGCAACCACTTACCTTCACCGAACTACAAGCAACCTATCATCTAGAGCCAATAGAATTTTATAATTTCATAAAATCAAAGTGGCCATCACGAACTCTAAGGTTCATATTGACACACCCTCCCTACCGAATCTTATCCTGACAATTAACAAATCTGGCCACCAAGTTTCCTACCTCTACAAACTTCTACGCCCCAAATCGTCACAACTAAACAAGAACCTAACAACCTTTTGGGGAAACCACTCTTCCAAGGCCATTTCAACCACAGACTGGTCCCGCATTTGGAAGTCAGTCACCTACCAAAAAATCTCCCCTGTACTCTCGCAAACTAAATTCGGGCTCCTGCACAGAGCGTTCTGGACCCCAGCCCGCTTACACTCACTGAAAATTCTAGACAACCCTACGTGTTGGAATTGTAAAGAAGAAGTTGGGGATATTGCTCATCTCATCCTACACTGCAAGGTCCTATCACAATTTTGGGAAAGGTTTTCTCCTTCCGTTCAGACCTATTGAAATGCCATCCAAAAAAAGAATTTGCATTCCACATTAACGGGTTTCTCGACAGTAACTTAACCAACCCCGCAGATAACGCCTTGCTTGACCTACTACTCACATCTGCAATCAAAATAGTCCTATCCAACTGGAAAAATACACACAAAGTCTCTTTTAACACTTGGATAAAATGGGTCACTCACATTAGAGGTGCTGTCAACATTTCTCTTCAGCACTCACCTTGGAAATCTACCCCCAAACCCATATGGGTCACCCTAGACAATTACTTCGCCATGAAAAAACCTTCTTAGACACAACCGTGTTGTACACTCCTCCAATAATAAATCTTTGCGAGGACCTTTCATCCTCATAAACTGTATGCGCCCCTCTGGACCTATATCGTGCTCATCCCTAGCTCTCCTACTGCAAGTCCCCTTGCACCCACGAGCCTATATCATGCCCCGGCTCAACTTATCCATACCATAATAGTACTGCAGTGAATGAATTGGTGCTTAATTCTCTACCGTACTTGTCTATACCTCTGCCTTTTGTATCCACACCACTGCCTTAATAACCAAGGTCTCCCTCAAATGCTCATAACTTTCACAAATACCTACCAAACCCCATTGCTAATGCACCTGCAGTAATTCAGACTACCACCAATGATCCGGCCCATGTTTAATGGGCATGCATAGACAAGTTCCTGCTTCCCCTTTGGCTTTTCTTCCCCTTTTTGCTTTATTTATTTAGGGGCCTTTGTTCTCTGTATACATCATTTGATTACTTATTTTATGTTCTCCATTAAGTATGCTTTGTACTGCATCATTGTTTTTTTAAATTTTTTATTATTGCATACTTCTTGTATCTCAATCTAACACCCAATAAAAAGTTTTGAAATAAAAACTCAAAAAAAAAAAAAAGTTTACGGTTTTGCCTTCTTCCCTTCCTTAAATTAATTTGTATTTCACCCTCCACAGTACGTTAGAATTTCTGAACTGCACTTCAGAATGCCTGCAGTTTATCAGAAAATGCCTCCTCTGTAATGCTGATAATTTACATAAAGATGCCTGAGGCCTACCACCTACCACTTTTGTGGGTAACATGTTATAATGAACAACAATGGTGCATGGATGGAAGAGCCAGCCCCTTTCACCTCACTTTAGGAAAAACAAACCTTTTCCTTGTACAATTATAAATCTTCTATGGCCCAGCACAACATTTCAGCGTTCAAATTATACAATTCTCCACAATAACACGATGCACAGACTCTATAGATTTGTTCTGTAGAAATTTCTTTATTCATGTATATTTATCTTCTTTTTTTCTTATAAAAGATTTTTTTCTTCTTTAATTCAAATGCAGCCAACGCGTTTGGTCACGAAGACTTCTTATGGGCTTCATATACAAGTTCTTCTGATTCAAACAATGTAGTCTTGTATTTTGTTTATTAGGCATCCCTTGCATAAGTTAAATCAATCTCGACCCCTATTATTTTGGTATCCAACGATACACATGCTGTTTTGGAAATTAAGTCTCAAAATTATCTTTCTGATTATGGATCTTGGGAAGAGATTTATGGAATATAATGACTGGCATTACTTTACTGTCCTTAGTTTATGTAGATCCCATTGACACAGTGAGTACGATGGCTCACAACACGTCTATGGTGTGTTCCCAAGGAATATATATAGCAAGATAATTTTGAGACTCATTTCCAAAACAGCACATGTATCGTTGGATACCTTTGTAATAGAGGTCGAGATTAATTTAACTTATGCAAGGGATAACTAATAAACAAAATACAAGACTACATTGTTTGAATCAGAAAAACTTGTATATGAAGCCCTAAAGAAGTCTTCATGACGAAACGCTTTGGCTACATTTGAATTAAAGAAGAAAAAAAAAATATTTTTATCCAAAAAAAGGAATATAAATGTACAAGAATAAAGACATTTCTAAGGAACAAATCTATGGAGTCTGTGCATCGTGTTAAATAACAGAGTTAAATTGAGGGTAATTGTATAATTTGTACACTGAAATGCTCTGCTGGACCATATAAGATTTACACTCTGTAATGCTTTTTAGGATGTAGTGGCCTGCGCCTACATGCAGCTGGCAATTCATCTTGATTTCTCATAACTTCTAATACGAATGACAATCACAAAACAAGCATTTTCAAAGCCAATAGGTCTGTCGTTGGCAGCCAGCCTTTTGGCAATTCTTGTTTTGTCATGGTTTTTTCAAAGCTTTATTGTTCGGGAAGCTTCTGGTCTCTCATCAAATCTAAAAATAATATTGGCTAAAGACAAAATGTTTTTTGGTTTCCAAAAACTACACTTAACCATAGTAATCCCTGGTGCTAAAGTGTACTACCTTGTGTGTGAATGAGCTCATTGTAAAGGACCAAAATGTAGTCCCTCAAAGTGAAGTTCACCAGTGACTCAAGTAGATTACCCCAGTGCCCCAAGCTGTATGCTGTAGTGGGAGGAAGCAATATGTGAATGGCACAACAAACCAATGTATGAAGAGAGCTGGCTGAAAACCCCTTTAAGTAAGTAGACTATACATATCATTTTAATAAAATCAAAAGGTCTTGGCTAACCGCAGACCCAATAAACAAGAGTTGGTAGTTTCTTCTGCCCTCCCTAGCTTCATCAAGGACTTCCATCAAAGCCCTCTGCTACTCCATAAATCAAGTTTTTTCTCTGTCCTACTAGGTCTTTAGACCGTTGTATCTAATAGCGGCTGGCAGGGAATGAGGGTGGAGGGGCGAGGGTGGCGGGGGAATATAAAAAAGAAATTCTACTTACCTTTTCTGCTGGCCGCGTCTCTCCTCCACTTCTCTGGCGAGTCCCGGAACCAGGAAGCACCCAAGCTCCCCTAACCAATCACAACACTGCAATGCAGCGTTGTAATTGGTCAGAGGACCATGGATCGGCGCTCAGATGGGCTGGGGGCCTGGGCATGTTCCCCACCAGGCTGTGTAATGCAGCCTGGTGGGGGGGAACATGCAAAGTGCGCATGACGGTTTGGCTGGGCCAAGATGGCCGGCCAAGCAGTCATGTGCACTTGGAGTGTGCAAACCACTCCTCTCCTTGTGCTACCAGCCCCACCCCACCCTAACCCAACCTGCGGAAAAATAAAATCATAATAACTATGTTTTTATAATTTTATTTTTCTTGCTCAAAGAGCAGTGGGGCGACGCTCCTCTGCCTTAGCGGAGGAGCCGCCCTTGGTATCTAAACGCTGGTTAGTTTGCTCAGGTGTTGTCTGTTGGTGATTATAGCTGGGCTAGCCCTACATCATTATTTCATTTTTATTAAGGCATTATATGAATGGTGTTAAGCATAGTGATGCACACCCGTATCCACTTTTAGAAGTTATTTCTGTAAACTGTGGAGCCTTGCACCGATGAGGCCTGTTTCTTTCTCCTCAGTCCTCTGCTAACTGCCTGGGGTTCCACCACCTGGAACAGAATCCCCATATGTAACTGCACCAACATTCCACCCTCATAGGACCATTTAACATTGTCCCCTCCTAACACAAAACAGAAAAAACATTGAAATACAATAATATGCCCAATTATGTGGGAAAAATAAAGGTGGAAAACAACAGGAACTGTAGACAAAAGTTATGTTACAATGCAGAGAATGAATGATTAAAATAATACGATTATGTTCATAAAGAAGATCTTTTCCTCACACCAATATTTTCAAATCTATTTAATCAGAATGGACATCATCCTCTAACCACAGGGGTGGATTCCTGCTCCCTTTACCAGAAGATCTTTCATAGTAGATGTGATCTATTCTATTGCCAACTTCCTCCTAACCAGATGCCATACCGATTGGCCTACTCTCCATACATTCACCCTCCAAGGCTGGTACCAATTCACTGCTGCCACAGCTATCATCTTGTAAGGATATACTTCTACACATGAATGGATTTGTTCCCAGTGGCCAAAATCTTACCAACTACCTCCAAAGATCTACTTGCCCTGCAAATCAACATCAACATCGGGTTAGGCCCCACACACATAATCTTAGTAAATATATATATACCAGATCAATACCCTTAAATGCTCAATCCCCAATAGTAAGTAAGCTAGACTATCTATTGGGTCAGTTTGCCCATAAATCTTAAAAAATTGTAGCAGGAGATTTTAATACCTGCCTCCCAATTTCTGCAGGGCATATACATGAAGATTTATCGCCCTCTCGCGAACTTAAGAAAATAATAAAAATGTCAAAGGTGGGCACTCAAATTGTTGATCTAATCACTGATTATGGCCTAAGAATAGCAAATGGCAATACTAAATCTGATTGTCCCCCTCGTTTTACTTTTAATAGAGGCCTTAGTAAATCTAGAATTAACTACATGCTAGTGGACAATGACCTTTGGCCAGAACTGCAGGATATGCAAGTTATTTCCAGACCAGACAGTGACCACCAGGCACTAAGTGCATCCTTTCTAATGACCAGATTTAGTGATACAAAACTAGAGGCGGTCGCATCAACTACGCTAATTACAACTTCCAACAATTTGAGAAATGTCAAGTGGGCAGAATTGGTGGCAGACGATTACAAACTTTCCTTAAACTCTCTCAGATTGACACAATTAATATCTATAATATCAATTTCGTCTCCACACACTGTGATCTCATGGACACACTGAGACCGTGTTTCATGAAAGAACAGAGGAGAGGAGCATCTAGAAAGTCAGCACCGTCTTGGTATGATAAGGCCTGTCGAACAGGAAAGACCCTCCTGTTGAGCGCAATCAAAAGGGGCTTAAGGCCCGAAATTATAAAGACCAGGCGAGATTACAAAACTCTCCTAGTGAAAGCCAAAAGAGATTGGGAGGAGGAACAATGGGCAACAATTGCTGAAGCCTTAGAGAAGGGTGCCAAAAACGTTTTTGGAAACTTATAGCTGTGAATCCCTCCAACTCTTATCCCCTTGATCCAACGATTAACCCAGACACCTGGGTCACACACTTCAGCAACCTATACGACTGCCCGCAGCAAAACATCACCGTAGTGACCCCTCGCCTTGAAGAGGTAAACAGCCCCCAAACTTTAAATTTGATTAGCCCACCTTCCATTCCAGTTACACACTCTACTCTTACATTTACTTTATCTGAGACACTCAAAGCAATAGAACAAACAGAAAAGGGTAAGGCCCCAGGGATGGACGGCATTCCAGGAGACCTTTTCCTTTCCGAACCATACAACTGGGCCCCTCATTTGAATGTTTTATCGAACAGCATAATAAAAGGGAATATGATTCCACCCTCATGGCAAGGCGCAGTTATTATACCTATTTTTAAAAAGGGGACAGAACCATTCCCTCAAATTATAGGCCCATAAGCCTACTTGATAATTCACAAAAAATATTCTGTAGACAAGTCTTATTCAAATTAAATGAGTGGATACTACAGAATAATGTTCTGGAAGAGTCTCAAGCAGGCTTTAGATTAAAGGTCAGCACATTGGATCAGGTCCTCCGCTTCAAGGTGATAACCTGGAAATACATCACCTTGTTGCATGACCATCTATACGTCGCCTTTATTGACCTAAGAGCGGCGTTTGACCTGGTCCAGAGAAACACACTCTGGGAGGTACTAGCTGGGTATGGCATTCCCTTAGATCTATTAAGCATACTTAGGCTCCTACACCATAACACATATGCGAGGGTCAGATGGAATTCTACAGGGGACATGACTGATAAGATAGAGATCTTGAAGGGGGTCAGACAGGGGTGCGTCCTCGCTCCAACATTGTTTAGCTTATTTATCAATGGCGCAGTGCAGAGATTGATGGAATGCAAACATGATGCCCCAAGAGTGGCGGGAAAACCAATCGCAATATTAATGTTTGCCGATGACACCATGCTGTTCTCCCGAACCCCTATGGGCCTTCGATCTGAACTAAATGCTTTTGTTACTTTTTT
The DNA here is from genome assembly GCA_963921515.1 of Calotriton arnoldi. Taxonomy (NCBI): domain Eukaryota; kingdom Metazoa; phylum Chordata; class Amphibia; order Caudata; family Salamandridae; genus Calotriton; species Calotriton arnoldi. Next base: position 148,190 of record CAWUFW010018649.1, on the reverse strand, counting down.
GCGGGGAGAGGGGCCTAGAGCTAAACTCATCAAAATCAAAAGTTATGATGATAAATCCACATAAAGGGTGCAGAGGTAGTGTGACTGTCGAGTGGCTCCCACTAGAGGTAGTTCACCACTTCGATTATCTTGGGTTGAGGTTAAGCGACACCCAAGCATGGGGCTCCCAGATGGAAAAAAGCAAAACTACCCTCCATCAGAAAGCCTCTGCCATAACGAGGCGGTACAAAGCAGCATCTAATGGAGCCGTCTCTCCTGTCACCACCGTATATTAAATCCTCAGCAGTAGCGTCAGCAATATATGGTGCCGAGATCTGGGGCTATGCCAATGCGGAGAGTTTAACAAAATAGAAAATAGGGTCATCAAAACATTTTTTAAGCTTCCCTTAAGCTCTCCTACTACACCGCTACGCTTAGACCTGGCTCTCAATCCAATACATTTAACAGTGGTTTTAAAACCCTTCCTATACTGGGCCAGATTATGGACCACTAATGAATTGACAGCCTATAGAGAGTGCCTGAAAGATTTTCTCACTCTCTATAGAAATCTGAGAACACCATGGCTGAAACACATCAAAGAATTAACGCACAGAATAGGAATGAGTGAGCTATGGTCTGCCCCGGAGGCAATAGTAAAAGGAGATGCTGTAAAAATAAAACAGTCTTATTGGGAGGCAGTCCTACTCCAAACGTGGGAAATGCACCAGTCCAACTCTGTCACGATTCACTCCCTGTGCTCTCGTTCCCACCACCAGCGGGCCGAATTGTGGGGCTTTCCAGTATTCTAATATGCTTCCAGACACTCCCCTGTATGCATATCCTGACTTCAAGGCATTTGGACATCATTTAGGAATTGACATCCATTTCCAATCCATGCCGGGTTTTGTGGAAGCCAGTCTGCTCATGCTGGGAACTCCATTACCTATAATCCCCTGCTCACTGCTTTGTCTCCACCCCTGCAGGCCAAGGATGGGTGGAGGAATTCAGTTCACCTGAGGCTGGCTGCTGCTAGCCTGCTCACACCTGATGCATGTGATTACTGTGAGCTCTTTTAAGCCCCAGCTCCCTTCAGCCCAGTGTTGGTCATTGTAGCTGTATACTTGTGAGGCCGATCCTTGTTTATAGTGTTTCCTGAGCTTTTGATAACCTTGTTTCCAGTGTTTCCTGAGCTTTTGATATTCCTTGATTGCTGAGCTATAGCTATTCCTTGTGCCTGAATTAGCACTGCCTGCAGTGCTACCTTGTTTCCTGAGTTCCTGAGCTATAGCTATTCCTTGTACCTGAATTAGCACTGCCTGCAGTGCTCTCTTAACTCCTTGTTTCCTGAGCTGTAGCTATTTCCTGTTTCCTTGAACCAGTACTGCCTGCAGTGCTACCTTTACTCCTGAGCCTTAGCATTCCTTGCTCCTGATGGCAGCAGTTTCCTTTGTTCCTGAACTAGCATTGCCTGCAGTGCTACCTTGACTCCTGAGCCTTAGCATTCCTTGTTCCTGACCTGCAGCAGTTTCCCTTCTCCTGAACTAGCACTGCCTGCAGTGCTACCTTGACTCCTGAGCCTTAGCATTCCTTGTTCCTGAACTGCAACAGTTTCCCTTCTCCTGAACTAGCACTACCTGCAGTGCTACTTTGACTCCTGAGCTTTTGCTCAATTCTTGTTCCTGCCCCAGCACTACCTTCTATGCTACTTTGTTTTCTTGATTCCTGAACCTGCACTATTCTAGTATACCCTTGTAGCCTCCCCTTCTGTATATCCTTTTCCAGCCCCTGCCTTTCTTCCCATTTCCTTGGTTCCAGTTTGCTGTCTTTCTATTCTGCTGTCTTGATTCTATTACCTTGTATGTTTGTTACCTGCTTTCTGCCAAGTGTGCCCTGTGATTTCCTTCCTTTCCTATTAAGCACTCCTCCTTGCTAGCTCCTTGTTTATTGTGCTTGTGTTTAGTCCTACCCCTTTGCTGTTACTGCCTTGGTTGTTCCTGTTTGATCGCCAGGATCCGTGGGCACAGCTGACTACCTAGGTGGTGTTTCTTGTTCACTGTGAGTATTGTCTTTGAGTTACTGTTATAACATCACCATAGGTATAAGCTCCACAGACCCTGCCTTTGCATACATATCCTATATGTGGGTATTTGCAGTCAGTATCTGTAACAGCAATTGTGGGTGAGGAACTACTGAGCTTCAGTCTTACCGTGTGGAGCTCCTGAGTGCTTTACCCCACATTCCCTTTATTGTTAATGTTGTATTATATATATGTCTTGCACGCCCGTCCTGGGTGTAGTTAGTCTGAATGCTAAATTGCCTTGTGAGTGCCCTTCCTTTCTGAGTCTTAGCCATCTTGTTCCTTTGTACAGGCTTCCCCTTTGGATCCCTTTTCTCCTCTGACTTCCTGTGTGATCCTGGGCAGCGCTGTACTCCTCTCTCTGTGTACGTTTTCTACCCCGTTCCCAGTCCTTACCCAAGTCCCTGACTGTGTTCCCGACATAGTCCCGGACAATCCCTGACAAACTCTCTCACAGGAAAATTCCTGAATCATAAAAGTACACCCAGGCTTGAACCTTATTTGAACAGAATGCACCCATACCAGCTAAAATGTCTGTATGTACGTTATAGGTGCGGGGTTCTGCCCCTGAGATCACACACTTTCAAATGGGCTAATGCTACTTGCCAAACCGAGTGCTGCCCAAATTGCCCGAGTTTAGTGGAAACGGAGTCCCACTTCATGCTTTTCTGTCCCTTATATAGGAAGGTCCGAAAAAAATGGCTGGTGGCTGTATGTAACCAAATGGGTGTGAGATACTATTGGGCAGTGGAGAGACTCTTCAAAAGTGATACTAGAGAACCCTTAGCCTTCGCGGTGTCTAAGTATTTGTATATCGCTTGGGCATTAAGAAAGAAGGCTATCTGTAAATCTGAATCCCGATAGAGAACTGCCATATCTCCCCTTCCTTTTATAAAGTGTTTATGAATTGTTGCATATTTTTATTCTGCTAACCCTTTCCTTTTGTACAGTCCCCTTGATTGCCATTTTGCACATTCTCCCCGCTATGACTATTTGAATATTTTATGATTGGTTGGAATATTTGCCATCAAAATGTACAATTGGTCAATATGTTAGGTCCACAATCTGTTTTTAGGATTGACGTCCCGTTCTTATCACTTTTATCTTGATGTAATGTTTTTAACCGCTTTCATAGTAAGGCATCTGTACTTCGATGTCTTATGTTTTTTTATTTTGTATAACTTTTACATTATTTAAAATGTCCCTTGTTGTATTGATTTGATGTGTTTTATGGTCCGTGCCCGAAATATACGATTACTTACTTACTTCTACACATACATCTCCAGCTACACACTCTGACACACTGCCACAAAAGCTGTCTCCCACACTGACAACCACGATTGCGTCATTCTTGACTAATTCATCTGTACTTGAATCATATTCCACAATGTCCAAATCAGTCTCCCACCATATGCATTTTTAATAACCTCATAATGAATCCTTTTCCAGCCTTCATCATAACTTCTAGGAACACGATTAAAGTGCCACATCTTACCATCACTCAACCATATAGCATTCCCTAAAAGCATCACAATCTCTGTGGGATCAAAGAATTGGCTTTCCCACTTAGGAACCTTACCAGTTTTCTTTCACACAAACCCACTGCCCAACTTGAATATCAGCAGGTCATGTGTTATTTTTTTAATCATATTGCAATTTGCTTCTATTGTGAGAGTCTTTTGTTGTGGACAGTTTCCGCAGACCACTGTTCAATATCAGCCTTGAACACACCCAGGATTGGTTTAGTTTGAAAGTACCTCCCCCTTTTAATTTTGAATGGAGACAAACCACTGGTTTCTTATTTGTGATACTGTAATCCCACACCATTTTAGCGGAATGGGTCCCCCAATCAATGTAACTTTCATGGCTTATTGAATGCAACCTTTAATTACACAATTAAATCTCTCAAGCATATCATTGCCTCTTGGGCTGTGCAGGGAAGTGATTTTATGTTTCACAACCAGCATCTCAAAGAAGGAGTTTGCCTTGCCAGGTACAAAATTGCACACTGTTATCACTCGAAAGAGTTGCAGGAATGCTTTCACAGGTGAAAATTTGATCCAAAACTCCAACATAGAATCTATGTCAACCTTTACCACCGCTATAGCAACTGGCCAGTGCAAAAAAATTTGATTAGTACAATGATGTATTTTTGCGGAACACCAACCAGCCCCTTAATATTAATTGCCAGTGACTACCATGGGTACTGAGGAGCACACATGGGAAAACTCAAAGTTCTTAATGACTACTCATTACAGTTAGTTTGGGTCATGTGATGCTGAAATGAACTTTGTGTCCTAAACTCATCATCATCTTCCATAAGGTTCCAGGAGGAGTAACTCTATCTTTTCATGAGGTCACAATTAGGCCCGAGCAGGAACACCACCATTTTACATGCTCATGTTTAAACTTGACATCTTTTCTTGAATGTTGACACTTGACACACTTTTTGCTTGTGTGCTTGTATGGATAATGTCCAATGAAATAACTTTGCTCACATACACACATCTTTGTAGGCACATTATCAGAGTCTTAAACATTCTGTACGAAAGCTAATGTTCAGTGCACAAAATGACTTTGTTTATTGATGTTCGCTAGGCACCAGCTTTGTCAGGGTAGAATCAAAAATGGCAGCCTGACTGGGACTGCGCCATGGCAACATGGGTGATGTTTTTTTTATATAAACGAGATAAGTAATTTATTCAAACAGAGGATAAAAACAAGTTTGAGGGGTAACAACCCCCCCTTTATTTTTTGGGTATGGCAACAACGGGGCTTTCTTAACACAGGCAACAAATTTGTGACGAAAGAGATTACATAAAATAACAGTGTCACACTAAATGTTTCAACATTACTGCTGCACCCAGGGAACCAATTAAATACAGACATGCGGGTCAGAGGGATTCAGTTGACGACATTTCGATCCACTATCAATGTGGGATCACCATCAGGACAATTAATAGTTTGCCTGAAGCCATATTACATATACATCAAAGTTAAAATACCTCAATGTAACCTGGCAATTCTGGGCAAGAATTGGTCTAATAAGGGAACATAGTAGGCATCCACCTACCAGGGAAGCGAGCTGATAATAAACAATATTTCTAAGGGAAAAGGACGATGCCCTGATTGTGAGTATGCGCCAGCACCGTTTCCAGAGCCCAGAATATGAACCTGTATCCCTTGAGACAGGTTCCTATTCTGGGCTCTGGAGCGGTGTTGGCTCATACTCACAAACTCCTACTATGTTCCCTTATTGGACCAATTCTTGCCCAGAATTGCCAGGTTACATTGAGGTTTTTAACTTTGATGTATATGTAATATGGGTACTCTCTGGTAGTTTGATAGGCCTAACTTAGAGGCAATGTGGAAAGAATTTGTGCAAAACTTCAAAGAGTAATCAAGTGAAAACCACCACACAAAAAGCATCTCACACCAAGTTAGAAAAATAGAGTTATTTTTAATAAATAAAACAAGACCAAAATAACAAAAATCCAATTAGTTGAACAGGAGATATGCAATTGTAAAGATTTCAGGAAAAATAGCGCAAAAGCACAAAGCAGCAACTGTGAATATCTGGTTGCACCAAACCAGAAAAAAAGTCCCAAGTTCTCGCCGACTAAGATTGTGCGTGGGCTAGCCACAGGGACCCAGTTAAGCCCGCTGAACAAAGCACCTTAAATCCTGGTTTGCGGAGCATTGTGGGGGTCATGCTTCGAAGATGTCGGGCAGGCAAAGTGATACGTCGGTTCTGAGATGCGTTGAGGTTGCGATGCAAGGCCCTGCATCATCATCAAGGGGCTTGCGATGTGTAGTATGGTGTCAAGGATGCGTTGTGCAGTCGGGGCATGCGTCGGTTCTGAGGAGCTTCAAGGCTGCGTGCGAGCTTCGATGCGGAGTCTGTTGTCAGCTGGTGGAGCTCCTTAGGCCCACTTCCAAGGGTCCAGGACTGGGGTGGCACTGCTTGGCAGGGTAGACTCACAGATGGCAGAGTCCAGGTCCTGGGGTCGAGGTTGTTGGAGCCTTCTGTCCATGAGACTTAAATCAGGAGGCCAGCCAACTAGCTCTTGGAGTCACTCTGAGGTCTTGGGTTCAACAGATGTACACCCAGTCCTTCTCAACCAGGCAAGAGGGCAGAAGGCAGCAGGTCATCATAGCAGTGCTGCAGTCCTTCAGTGCGGGAGTCCAGCAGAGTGGCAGTAATTTCAGCAGCACAACAGTCTTTCTTCCTGGCAGAGTATCCACAGGTCCAGAAGTGTATTGAAGTTATGGTGTCTGAGGTCCAATATTTATACCTAGAAAGCCACAAAGAATCCAAACATGAACTGGATACCTGCTCCCATTTGGAAATTACAGCTTATTAAATGTAATAAGGTAACTCCAATGCTAACCTATGGGAGGTAGGCCTTGCAGTGGTGAAAAACGAATTTAAGAGTTTTTCACTACCAGGACATGTAAAACCTAAAAGTACATATCCAAATTTTTAAATACACTGCACCCTGCTCTCTGGGCTGTCCAGGGCCCACCCTAAGGGTGACTTACATATAATAAAAAGAAGGTTCAGGCCTGGCAAAAGGTTTATTTTGCCAGGTCGACATGACAGTTTAAAAATTGCACCTACAGGCTGTAATGGCTGACCTGAGGCATATATAAAGTGCTATTTAATTGGGTGGTATAATCAGTGCCGCAGGACCACTGGTAGTATTTGAGTTACAGGCCCTGGGTACAGGTAGGTCCACTTTACTAGGGACTTACAAGTAAACTAAATATGCCAATTGGGTATAAATCAATTCTGCCATGTTTTAACGAGAGAGCACAAGCACTTTAGCACTGGTGAGCAGTGTTTAAGTACGCAGAGCCCTAAAGCAAGCAAAAAAGAAGTCAGCAAAACAGGAGGGGTGAAGGCAAAAAGTTAGGGGATAACCATGCCAAGGATGTCAGGTCCAAAAGAATCCCTAAATTTATACACACCTAAATATTGCCTCGATACTTCGCCCACGTGTTGATGAATTGGAGACAGTGTAAATCTCAATTACATGAGGCGGTGTGTCCCCAAGATAAGGCACCCAACAGCATATCAAAATACATTTGATTAAGTAAGGGCCCACTCAATTGAGTTCAGGAATAGAATTTAAAAGATGTGTTGCACAAATACAGCAGGTGCAGTACAGAGATTATAAATGCAAGAAGCACAAACTTAGTGTGATGAAGGCGCTTAGAATAGTTAATTACAGAATAATGTGCAAATCAGAATCAAAGTCATACATTTGTCCAGGACATTTAGAATTATCTGCACGAAAGATTAAATGAGTTCTAGGTAGTATTGGAATCCCCCAGAGGGTATCCTAACTGTTAGGCTATATCGGGTGGGAAAGATGCAGAGTTGTTCAACGTAAAGATGGCCCTTTGGTAGTACACTAACATATCATAGGAAATCTCAGGTTCCTACTCTGGAAGCAAGCTGAAGGACATAAGAACCCATTTAATGATGAGATTGAAAAACTAAAAGGTTGAACATAGTTTATTCACACAATCCTGGCAAGAATCGGATGACCTGATTCTTGCAACAGCCCAATCTCTCCGTCTCTGTCTCATATAACATTCTTTGAGTAGAACAGCATACATTGAGGATTCCATGAGATAAGGTGGCACCAATTAAGCTAGAACAGTTGTACAAGGACTGCACTTCACAGTCTCCTTCCTTAACACATTTACATACACCTATTTTAATTGGCATGATGTGTCACCTTTTTCTCTACCAAGGGAAGCTGAAGTTTCTTAAACACACTCCTGAATGTTATTTTCAGACCTGCTCTTATGAGTCCCAGGATGTGTAGTCACCTTTTCTTGATCATCCAAAGAGCTCTCTTGCTTACCTATTTGAACACACTTTGCTGGAATGGTTATGTGTACCACTTTCCTAATCGATAGTTATATCTACCCGCTGAATGTTCACCTTTAGACTATCCCCCAAACACCAGATCGGATCTGGAGAATTCTTTAGCAGTGACCCCAGGCACTAAAAGGTGGTGCTGTGTGGTACCACCACAGCATGATGACATCAGTTCCTTTCTTTCCACGCCCTTCAACACGAATCCGGAGCTCCTCTTCCAACTTTGTTAGTTTTCTGAAGACTTTCAAATTTCTTCTACAGTGTACTAGGGAAGATGTACAGGATTCATGTCATGCCAAGACTGCAGGAAGCAGATGTCAATCACAGACCCACAAAACCTCTGCCTCTGATGCTTGGGCTCTGGTCATGACATAACGTAGAGCAATAGATGTGCCCTCAGTCATTCAAAGGCATTCCAGGAGCTCAACATAAGAAGAAGTTGCATTCAAAACATAAGTCCTGCTCCAAGTCATAGTACAGCTCTTGAACTTGTTCAAGAGGCTGGTTTCATGTGAAGTCCCATTGCAAAGCGAGGGCAGCAAATAGTGCAAATCAAGGAGGCCATGCTACAACTCTGTTATATGCTCACAGCTCCCTCTGGCGTGCCTTTGGACCCCATGAAGCTGCAGTGGCCCTTAATTGTACTTCAACCAGTGGGTCCTCCCCTGGTGCCACCTCATCCACTGGCGCAGTTTGAAGTGTACAAAATGTTCCCCTCCACACCAATGATGATGAGGAAGCGGAAAACTTGCATTCCTCTCACTGTACTAATGATGGGCTATATCTAGATTTAAAGAATACCAGTGGAATAGGTACATCTCCAGAGACTGAGCTGGACTTGTCACTTGGACCAGTGGAAGAACGTCTTTTGCAGTAGTAGTGTGAAGGCAGCAGACGTGCTAGACTTAGAGTTACCTACTGTTCAAACTAAGGTAAGTTTATTAACTTAGATCCTTCAACCTGGCCCAACCTTGTCTGAGCCATTGTTGCCTTTTAACAAGGCTCTCACCCACACTATCTTGGCTACTTAGTCTAAGCCATGCTCAGGCCCAGCAGTCATTTGGCCTGTAGCAAAGCGACACAGACCGGCCTCCGGTGATCCCAATTTTGTGACAAAGTATCCTACACCTGAAAGCTGGATGGTACAGGCTTTGACAAGTAAAATCACTTCTAGTGCCTTTCTGAACAAACCCTCTGACTTGAGAGTGAAAACTTATTAATACCTTTGGAAATAGAATGTTCTCTTTGGCTTGTGTGGCCTTAAGATGCTTGAGCTGGTGCATCCATTCTATATGAGAGATGGCCAATGAGATCTTGCTGGCTATCCTGAAAGATTTCCGAGCCTTGCTTGTTCAAATAATACATGATGTACAAGACACAGTGAAGTATGTCTTGTGAGTTAGCTTGAACACCATAGAGTGCATAAGCAGAGCTTTTGACACCAGTGTTGTGCTTAGAAGGCGTGCCTGGCTGAGATCAACTCAGTTCTTAGGAGATGTCTAAGTATCCTTGATGGACATGCCCTTTGATGGCTCCAGATAGTTTTTAGTGAAGCTGAATAAGTGCACAACTTTTTAAGGACATTCATGCCAGAGAACGATACTTGGGACTTTTGTCTCCTGCCAAGCAGTTCTACCAATAATACAGAAAATTTAGGGGCTATTCCAGGGGGCGAGTTGATAAACAGCGACTGCCCTCCCAACCTGTGCAACAATAGCATACGCAGTCCTTGCAGGGTAGGGGACGTGGCAGTAGCTGAGGCTGTTCGCGACAGCGGGTTCAGCCTTCATCTAACTCTTCTTCCTCTGTTGCAGTGGCTGCCAAGCTCCTTTAATTTTTTTCACAGGCTCACACCAGGTTGGTAGGAGGAAGGACAAATGAACCCTGCAAATTATTCAAAGGGTCTATACTCGACCTTTAATAATTTCCCCGTCTTGTGTTCCTCTACATTCCTCCCACATTAGAGTGACTCTCAGGGGACCATTTCTCAATCTTGCTTCAAGATGTCAGTCTTCTGCTGGCCACGGGTGTCACTGATTGGGTTCTAGATTCAGAAGGGAGAGATGATTGCTGTGACACTACTTCCTCATACCGAAGTAAGTCTGGGGCCTTAGGCCTAGACTGGACCTTCACCTATTGAATGCCTTCCTGAGGAAAGACAAATTCAGATTCTTTCTGCTTCACACCCGGGAGACTGCATGGTGTCCCTTGTTTTCAGGGCACGTATTTTCATATACCTGTCCTGCAGTCCTGTAGGTGTTATCAGCGGTTCACGTTGGGGTTGGGGCACAACCAGTTTGCTGTGTTCTCTTTTGGCCTTACCTTTGCCCCTTGGGTGTTAATGAAAGTGATTATGGTGGTGGCTACCTGTACCTCGATGACTGGCAGCTCAAAGCAGCTTGCCTGAGTCAGTTGTAGGCCACCTACAGATGCCTGACGAATTGCTGACATTTTTTGGATTTTCCATCAACGAGCTGAAGCTCCACCTGACTCCACACAGAGAATTCCCTTCATTTGGGGTGTCCTAAATGCAATGGTGTTCAAGCTTTTCCAGCACAGTAGTGAGTACAGGACATTCAGTATATGATCCCGATGTTATGGGCTCAACCCTGGGTCTCAATAAGGGTGGCTCTGAGGCTTCTTGCCCTTCTGGCCTCGTTCATTGTCCTCGTTCCAAATGCCAGGTGTCATATGCAGGCCTTGCAGTGGAATCACAGGTTCCAGTGGGCTCAGCAACAGGGTTGCCTTTCCAGCTCTATTAGGGATGGCACAGACTATTCAGTGGTGGATGACAAGCACCAACCTAATCAGCAACCGATTGCTCTCCCTGTCCCTCCGAGACTCCACGGCTGTGATGGATCAATCATGGCTGCATTGGGGGATCACCAGGGAGAGGTAGACATCAGAAGCCTCTAGTCTCCAGTGAAGGGCCAGGTCCACATAAACCTTCTGGGGTTTCAAGTGATCCACCTGGCTTTATATGCTTTTCTCCCATCCATTAAGGGGAGGCCAGTGCAGGTCCTCACAGACAACATGACCACCATGTGGTAATGCAACAAGTAGGGAAGAGTGCGGCCCTGGACCCTATGCTAAGGAATCCTAGAGCTGTGGAAGTGGCTGGACCAGGAAAACATCTTCCTGGTTGAAAACCATCGGGCGGGATCCCTGAATGTCACAGCAGATGTGCTGAGTGGATGTCTTTGGGTATACCATGAGAGGTGTCTCCATCCCGAGGTGGTCCAGGGTGACTTCGGTCTTTGGGTAAGCCCAGACTAGATCTCTTTGCCACCTTTGAGAATGTGCAGTGTCAAAATCTTGCATGCTGGAGTTTACTCCTGGGCTTTCTTTAGAATACACAGTACATTGGCCCATGTACATTGGTTGGATGACTGGTGGCCTTGTGCGTTGGGCGCAGTCCTCCAGCCTAAAAAGGTGGTAAAAAAACCTCTGCATCCTGGTTGATGAGAGCCTCTCTATGAGAGAGCATGTAGGCACCTGATGTGGTGCCTGCTTTTGGATCATGCATATGCTGAGGAAGGTCTTCCGGTGACTCCTCTAAATAATAGGAAAACCTTCACTCAGGCACTCATTGTAAACCTTTTGGATTAAGGCAATGCCCTCATGGTTGCAGTGAATGAGTCACTACTCTCTAAGCTGCAGGTGGTTCAGAACACCGCTGCCCGCTTGGTTAGCAAACTTCCTACTCGCTCCTTATTGGAGCCTTCACTGAATTTGCTACACTGGCTCCCTGTGAGAACACGCTCTATATTCAAGCTTCTGTGCCTGGTTCACAAATCTCTGGCCAGGGCCCTCTCCATCTTCAAGAGAAACTCTGGCCATATCTTCCTACTCAGAACCTAGGCACAACTTCTGCTATGCCCTCGATGCATTTATATGACCATATATCGTGGGCAATCCTTTTCCTATCTCGCTCCCCACCAACAGAACAGTCTTCTCTTTCACATTCGATCCTGCTCTGATTTTGGCTGCTTTAAAAAACTACTCAAGACTTGGTTCTTCTTGGTACATGAGATCTGTGTCCGTCTGCATTGGGGCACAGATCTCATGTATGCATGTTCACTGCTACCTCTCCTGCCTCGAGTTGTGAGGAAAGTAAGGACGTACAGGACCCGAGTCATCTCTCATTGTCCCAGAATGGGCCAGTAGAGTATAGTACTCAGAGCTCTTGAACTTAAGCGTTTGCCTGTGATTCGGCTACCACTTCGAGAGGACCTTCTGTCTCAGCAACAGGGGAGGAAACTGTACCAAAGTTTCTTCAATCTGCACTGACATGTGTGGAGCTGAAGCAGCAGCAAGTAAATTTGCCTGACACCCTTTGACAAAGTCCATCTATGTTGGGAGAAATTTATAGGATGGTGTGGTGCTAGTCATAGTGACTGTTTTTCAGACCAAACTTTCGGACATATTGTTATTTGTTCTGTCATTGGCCAGAAAGGCATTGCAGTGGGCACAGTTAATGTCTACTTGTCAGCCCTTTCAGCCTCTTTCTGTTTACCTGATCAACCCTCTCTGTTTACTGATATTGATATTAGTTTATAGAGCATGTGATTGTCCGAACGTGTCTTGGTGCTGGCATCTACTTATTGATTCAAAAAGACGATCTAATGAGGCAAAGAAAATGAAAACAGCCAGGTTTTGAGCAATTTTCTGAATTGGGTGAGACTGGACTGATCTTTAATGTGCCATAGCAGCTTGTTTCACAATTGCAGGTGGAAGAGACAAAACGTATACCACCCGAGGATAAATTATTGATCTTGGGTATTACCACAATTTAGCAGAAGATGATCAAAGAGTTCTCCTGGGGGTGTACCAATGGAATTTCTTCATGAGATATTCTGGGCCAGTATCACAGAGGGCTTTGTGAGCCAGGCAGAATGCCTTGAAGGTTACCCGCTTTCTAACAGGCAGCCAGTGTAACTCCACAAAGGTTTGAGAGACTGAGCTGAATTTTGGAATCCTCATGAGAAGGCGAGCCACTGCATTCTGTAGAACCTGCAATTCATTCAGAAGTCGTTGTTGAATGCATACATAAAGGGCATTAGAGTAATCTATGCTCAAGAGTACCAATGCATTAATTACAGTCTTTTGGAGTTCGAACAGGATAAAAGGAAAGATTTTTCTAAAGTTTTTAGGAGGAAAAAAAAAAGGAAGAGGTGACTTGGTTAATCTGATCTGTAAAGGTAAGTTTACAGTCAAAGATGACTCCCAAATTCCTAACTTTTGTGACCAGGGGAAAGTGGGGCCCAGGTGCTGAGGCCATCAGGAAGGATTCCAAAAGGTGGTATCATTTCGGAATAGGAGGAGCTAGGTTTTATCTGAGTTTAATTTGAGACAGTTGTCTCTCATCCATCCAACTACCTCTCTCATACAGTTTAAATCACCTGTTGTGATACTTTTTATCAAAGGTCTAGCTCTCATGTTTTCCCCAAAGCTGTTTGTCGTGCCACAATGGGACTTGAACTTAGTATTGACATTTTTTATGAACATGCCATTTGAGTTCAGCTGCTCACTGCGACTGCTGATGCTTAAAACAGTTTTCCTGATTACCATGTCCTCTCTGCGCAGCATGAGTGAAATGCTTGCATCTGCGCTACATCACCTTCTCCCAGCACAAGTTAGTGCTGAGGACGTGAGCAGCCTTCTTACCCAAAGTTGTGACACATTTTAACTAGAGGTGGGCGAATGCGCAGAATTTATCTCTGCAGAATTCTGCAGAGTTACATAAAAACTCCATGAGACTCCACATGTTCCGCCAATGGGCGGAAAATATGCATGTCGTGCTGCTGGTGCTGCAATTTAGCACCAGTAGTGTAAGCAGCGCTGAAAAATCAGCCCGAACTGCACCATGCTGTGCTCAGAAGCGCACAAACATTAGAGTTGATTATGCTGCCACTCGAGTAGAAAATCTACTTGAGTGGCAGCTAATCTACTCGAGAAGCAGCTCTCTTACCATGACTGCCTATGTTAGAAAATGGCACTAGGGGACGCCAAATCTAGCTCGCATTTCTGGAGCCTCACAGGAAAACAATTCCGCCACGCAGTGATTGGTGGAATTTGGCAGGAACTCCCCGTTACAAGAGTAATGCGGAGTCGCCAAATTCTGCCAATTCCGTGTGCGGATTGAAACATTCTGCCCATCCCTAATTTTAATGTCAGCCAATCTATCACTCTGTGAACGTTTTTTGCTCCATCTTACCTTTTAAAAGAAGAAAAAAGACTCCATCAGCCCGACCATAAAAGGGTTTTAATTTCCTAGAAGTTCCTTGTAGGCTTCTCTGGAATAAATAAAGAGAAACTGTTGCAAAAAATGACCCTGTCCAGATGGATAGTGCTCTGCATCAAAATCTGCTATGCGCTTGCCAAGAAGCAACCCTATGAAAGCCTGCAGACTCATTCTACCAGGACCAAGTCAGGTATGACAGCATTTGCGAGGGAGGTGCTGGTGCTAGACATCTTCCAGGCTGCGACATATGTATGTGTCAGTGTACACATTCATGAAGCATTCCTGCCTTGTCTGTCAGGTCCAGCGACAAGACCTCTTTGTCTCCTTTGTCCTGGCAAGACTTTTTAGTCTGACTCCTCTCCCAAGGCACTCCACCTTTCCAGAGGTACTGCTGTGGTGTTTATTATAAAGGTGAGGAATCTGTGATTTGAAGTATCCTTCAAAAGAACAAGTTACTTACATTAAGTAATGCTCTTTCTGGTGGATTCCTCACTGCGATCCTACGTCCCCGTCCTGTGAAGTGGGCTCTTGATCATCATGATAAGGTCTCTTAATGTATTCTCATGTCTATGGTCCTTACATTTTTAAACTTTTTACCATTATGAAAAAGTTTTATTACAAATTATACTGTATTTTTATCCTTGTCTGTTTTATAATATTTGCATTGTATTTGTTTTTATGTGTACTTTTATGGCCCTAGTGGCCGAAATAAAGAATACTGAATTAACATAATAGGGTCTCAAGTTAGATTTTAGCACATTGTCACCTACAATTTGTTTGAGTGCTCCATATCTGAAGGGGCAGAAGGGGAAAGATTATGAACCTGACATCAGTGCGTAAGTGTGGTGCTTATATGTGGCTCTGCTCTGTCACTTCTGGAGTGGTACTGAGGGTTTCTGGGGTGGTACAATATTCCCACATGCCAACAGGGAGCCACCTGTTGGCATGTGGGAATATTGCAGAAGAATTCTCCAGCTCTAGTCTAGTGCCTCGGGATATTCTAAAGTTGAAAAATATGGAATTAGATAGTTTATCATTGAAAAAGAGCATTAGTGAAGGTACGTAACTTGTTGTTATCATCATCCAGCCACCAGTACTTCAGGTTCCTACCACCCTTACTACAACACTTATCACTATTGCTCAAAACAGCAAGGCGAGTCATAGCCATACATTATCATCACTAAGACTAACAAAATATTTCATCATTTGGATAACCTCTTTGGGTTCCGAAAATACAGGACCTTTGCATCCGTGACTCCAGTCTTTACTCGGATCCATTGTCACACACTGTGTTTGAGCTAACACCATGACTCTTTTATCACTCTTTAGACTTTTGTATGTAACTCTTAACTTCTACAGGATCCCAGTCGACTCTTCTAGATCAACCCATCCAACCAGTAAAATGCCTGTCCCCTCATGATGCCGCAAATGGTTTGGCCAGTTGCTGCATGCAGGGGAACTTGATATTTCTGAAACTTCGTTTTAGTTCAAACTCTACACTTTTCCACTCTTGATAACTAGCTGTAATGTAACCATCATATCTCTATTGAACCTCTCAACAGCATCATTACTGCTTGTGTGTTATTATGGCACAGTTTTGTGTTTGACCCACTAAATTTGAAAAACTCCTCCATTCCTTTGGACTTCAGCTGAACACCACTGTTGGATAATAGACTACATGGAAAACCCTCTCTCAAATCCAATTTGTCCAGAAATCCAATCACAGCCACTGTATCCACTTTCACTACAATTACTACCTCCAGCCATTTGAAAAAATAAATCCCATTATACTGGTATATACGACGGCACACTATCAGTCCAAGTAACTAGGCCCGTGAGATCCAATGCCACACAATCCCCGGTATGTTAGGACACTTCACAGAGCAAAGTGGCAGATTGAGGGACTTTTGCATTTTTCAACACACCTGTAGTCCATACAATTTCTTACTGCTCTCTTCCCCTCAAGCTCTACCCTAGAACACCAGTAAAAATCCTTAGTATTTCTTTTAGTACTTGCGATACCCATGTGTCCTTCAGGACACATTTGGATAATTTTCATTCTCAACTTAGAATCGGGAACCACTTTATTCCTAGGAACAAATGGTATTCTTCACTGAATTCACTGTGAATTTCCTAAAATGGTCAAATATCCTGTTCCACCAACTATTTCCTTGACCATCCATCCCTCATATGATTTATAACAGCATTGAGAATCACACCCTTTTCATACACCACTATTTATAACTCCTTTGTGAATGCACAACCATTGTCTCCAACCACATCTAGCACTCTTTCAACAGCATACTCATTCCATGTGTCATTTTTGTTCTCCATTTGCAACCACATTCTTGGCCCCTAGAACATACTTCACCGGGTATGTGAAATCTTTCAGGTGTATCAACATTATTGAGACCTAGGCAGAAGTTTTGAACAGATTATCAGTGGTCTGATGTTTGTGATCACTTCAGAACATGGAGTCCATTCCCCGAACAAATCTGCAAGTTTCTCAGGTCCTACACACAAGCTAATGTATTTTGTTAAAAAATTACTACTTTTCTCAGTGGAGGGAGGATAAACACTGAGATTTAAAGGGGACCACTACCTCTTCCCATTGTACATTCCATCTCAGTGAGGACAACACCAAAACCTCTTTCACTCGCATCAATGGTAATTGCAATTCTAGCTTGGGGATCAAATCCCTATAAGGATGGGTCATTGAAAATGGCCCTTTTGACTTCCTTTGGCCCTCCTGTGCTCATTAAAATTTCGACTTGTTATTAAGCAATTATTTAATCCAGTAACTCTTACTAGAAAGAATTTATATATATTTGAAGTAAAATTCTGCAGAAACTTAGGATGATCTGAGGTCATTTTTACTTTGAGGTGTGGGTGCATCGCTAATGTCTTCCAACACCCTCTGCTTCGATTTTATCCCATCTCCACATGACCCAGGTACGTGACTATTCGCTCAGAAAATTTGCATAAACTGAAGTCAACAACTTGAGCGATAATTCATCATGTTCTGTCTTCTTTTTCCCCATCACAAGCATATTGTCTGGGAAGTAAATTACTCTTTGTAAATTTCCAAATAACTCTGACATGACCCTTTGGAGAGGGCTGCTGCTGAAGTTAAACCAAAGGGCATCCTCTTAAATTAAACACACCCAAAAAGAGTGATAAAAGACGTTCAATTGACACACAGTCTAACTTTAGTGTTAGCACATTCTTAGGCTACTAGATGAGCCACCGTTTCAGAAGAATCTACAGTGTAGGAAATGCTCATTTTCTGCCTGGTTATCCCAGAATTTTTGCCTTTTGCTGGATTCTATTTTTGCCTGTTTTAGAACTCTGTGCACTTTACCCCTTCTAACCAGGAGTAAAGTGCTGGATGCGCTCCACCTCTAAACATGGTTAAATTGGTTCAGTCCTGATTAGCGTATTTAACTTTCCTGAAAATCCCTAGTATATGGCGTAGAAACTGCACCCAAGGACTGAAAGTTAAATGCCTTTTGTGTACTCCAGCACCTATTGTGCCATCCACTACAGTGTCAGGGCAAACATGGTTACAGGCCTACCCTGTGTAACCTGACTTCTGTAGTGTAAAATCAACAGTGCAACCTGTCAAAATAACAATTTTATGCAGGTAAAGACCTTCCTTAAAAAAAAAATAAGTCACCCCATGTAGGCGTTGTAGACCAAAAGGCAGAGTCCATTGCATTTAAAAGTGGGACAGGTAGAAAATGAATATTACCATGTCTCAATAATAACAACAATGAAGGAGTTATTCCAAAACAAAAGTCAAGTCAAATGTACAAATGAAAGAAAGAAAAATTCTTTAAAAGAACCCTCACTCACCAACCTAGTTGGTGACATGCTTCATTATTATTATTGGTTAGCATTTGTTGAAAGCATGGCTACCCTAAGGCATCCCAGCCCCATCATAGGGTTCCCACCCGATCAGCCGAATGCCACTCGGTGTGCTTCAATGCCTGATTACAGCGGAGCAGGTGATTTTCTTGGTGACAAAGTGGGTGTGAGTGGAATCAATAAGTGAATTAAAATTGTCTTTATTGTTCCCTAAATTTTTATAATGGAACAACAAGGCAAGGTTTAAAAGCAACAGGGGATGTCCTGAAAGGTTAAATTGGCCCGTGACATCCACACAGTGTATCAAGGGAATCGCAGTCTACATGTTTCAGCCTCCTTGTGCAGATTTAGCGAGGTTTTCTTCAGGACCAGAGGTGGCACGAGGGGTATGCACACGCTAAGGTGCACCCGTCTCTGTGTCACTAAACAACCGCAAACTTACGGTTTTCCTTTCACCATCTTCTGAAAGGCCAGGTAGTTTACACATTATAGTCCGGTGCAAAAAAACCTGTGTTGTCGTCCGTGCCGTCAAAGACGTGCAATTGGCTGTCCCGTCTATGGTGGTGGATAATTATATTGTACATTCGTACTGTTCATCCATTGTAAGAAACGACAAATTTGTGGTTCTTGTAACTCTATAGGGGTACCATGAACTCTAGACCTCATCTATTGTCATACCCACACAGACATTGTAACGTGTGAGTATCAATGAGCTCTACGCTTAGGGAGCATACAGGTTTGGAGATAGTGTGACACACGAAGGTAAAAAAACAGACATCGAGTGGCGCGGCACTCCTGTGTGTGTAAAACAGACAAACATGAAGAAGAGACAAAAGGAACAGCAGTCCCCGGACATATGACATTAATTAGTCAAGCCCCATGGATCCCATCGGGGGCGTAGGCTAATGTCAAACTCTACACGAAGGAGGAGAAAGCGGAACAGACTGTGAAGTATCTATCTCGTAACTCAAGGTTTAGAATGCGGTTGCTTGCAGCAAACCTTCAAGTTTCGGGTTCGGGCCATATTTAAATCTTGTGAAGCAGCAGTAGCACTTCCGCGTCAGTCAAGTGTTTTTACATGGTTGGTCAACCACTACCTGTGGTTTGAATAAAGTTGCATCTCTGGAATCATGTACCAAGCAAGTGAAGGGTTAACTTTTGGGAGCCCTCGCGCGTGACTGACGTGACATCATCACGCCTCACGTGACTGACGCGGAAGCGCTACTGCTGCAACACAAGATTTAAATATGCCCCGATCCCGGACGCATACATCCTCGGGATTCTGATCTTAGCATACCGTAGGTGCGAGACGCGGGCATACGGGCTTGATGAAGTAAGTAAACTTGAAGGTTTGCTGCAAGCAACCGCATTCTAAACCTTGAGTTACGAGATAGATACTTCACAGTCTGTTCCGCTTTCTCCTCCTTCCTGCAGAGTTTGACATTAGCCTACGCCCCCCGACTGGATCCATGGGGCTTGACTAATTAACGTCATATGTAAGCCGGGGACTGCTGTTCCTTTTGTCTCTTCTTCATGTTTGTCTGTTTTACACGCACAGGAGTGCTGCGCCACTCGTTGTCTGTTTTTTTAGCTTCGTGTGTCACACGATCTCCAAACCTGTATGCTCCCTAAACGTAGAGCTCATTGATACTCACACGTTACAATGTCTGTGTGGGTATGACAATAGATGGGGTCTAGAGTTCATGGTACCCCTATAGAGTTACAAGAACCACAAATTTGTCGTTTGTTACAATGGATGCACAGTACGAATGTACAATATAATTATCCACCACCATAGTCGAGACAGCCAATTGCACGTCTTTGACGGCACGGATGAAAACACGGCTTTTTTGCACCTGACTATAATGTGTAACCTACCTGTACAGATTAACCTATTCGTTTGTTTTACAGATTAATCCATTGCCTTTCAGAAGATGCTGAAAGGAAAACCGTAAGTTTGCGGTTGTTTAGTGACACAGAGACGGGTGCACCTTAGCGTGTGCATACCCCTCGTGCCACCTCTGGTCCTGAAGAAAGCCTCGCTAAATCTGCACACAGAGGCTGAAACATGTAGACCGCGATTCCCTTCACTTGATACACTGTGTGTATGTCACGGGCCAATTTAACCTTTCAGGACATCCCCTGTTGCTTTTAAACCTTGCCTTGTTGTTCCATTATAAAAATTTAGGGAACAATAAAGACAATTTTAATTCACTTATTGATTCCACTCACACCCACTTTGTCACCAATAAAATCACCTGCTCCGCTGTAATCAGGCATTGAAGAACACCCGAGTGGCATTCGGCTCCTCGGGTGGGAACCCTATGATGAAGCATGTCACCAACTAGGTTGGTGAGTGAGGGTTCTTTTAAAGAATTTTTCTTTCTTTCATTCGTACATTTGGCTTGACATTTGTTTTGGAATAACTCCTTCATTGTTGTTATTATTGCTTACTTAAGGGGACTAGGAGTAGTTCCACTTTACCCTTTCTTTCTTTGTGTTAGATTGTATTTCCATGACTCTACATGACAAGGCCTTAAAAACTAGTTTCACTGTTGCAGTCCAAGCTGTCCTATGCAGAAAATTAGAGTACAGTTTAAAACACTAATACTGTATATCTGAAAGGGACTAGCTGGAAATTTAATTAAACAACTATTTTTAAAAGTTACTAAAAATCCAATTCAATGAGGAAGTCTGACTTTTAATATATAGTGAGAAAAAGTAGTTTAAATAATTTACCCTTTCCCTTCCTGAAATTCCTAGAGGCAAATTTGCATTAACTCTCTAGCAACTCACAGCCTGTACATAGCCCTGGAAGAGGTGTGAGAGAGATTCCTCCAAATAGCACACACTAGGCTGACCTAAATGGGCAGAGACCCCTCCTCTGAGCTCAATAAAATATGCAGGTTGGGGGCCGAGTGCATTCTGTTGACCCCTTAGTGTCAAATCTTGCCTGGCAGGTCTGTTGAGCCACATGTAACACTTTGACAGACTTGAAAGGGACAGAACAGGATGCAAGGAAAATTCTTTTTTTTTTAATTGATCTTTTTATTAGTTTTAACAATAAAATCACATACATGTTCCATATGACCTTCCAAATATTTGCTTAATACATCATCACAGTTACGCAGGAGAGAATAATCACAATTACAATATTTCAGTATCTCTCTCTCTATCATAATGCATTTCCAATTCCACCGATGGGGAAATACATAGATTACCACGATACGTATTCCATTTACCCCATTTCCTATCCCATTTTTTGGGACACCCTCGTGACTTGAATACTTCCGTCTCTGCAATCATGCATTTATCAAACTCTTTTATCCACATTCGGGGAGAAGGTGTTTCTGTCTCCCCCCACCTTCTTGCAATTTCCCGCTTGACCAGGGTGTAACCTAGTGTGGTCAGTTGTTGTTCCACCTCTGTAAGGTCAGTCGGGGCCCAGATGTTAAGGAGGCCTAGTTGCGGTGTAAGAATTATTTCTTTCCCCAGGGCACTCTGGACATGAGTTGTGGCCCCCTCCCAAATTCACCTTAACTCGGGGCATTCCCAAATCATATGATAGAAGGTAGCAGGTTGTTGGCAGCCCCTAAGACAAAGTGTGTCTAGTCTAGCGCCTATCTTTGCCAAGGTGACCCCCGTCATGTATGATCTATGTAGAATTCGAAGTTGTATCAGTCGGAAGCGGGGGGTGATTGCTGCGTCTTTGGGGGGCATTAATGCCGTTTGCCAGTCCTCATCGTCAATGGGTCTCAAGTCATCCTGCCACTGCTCTCTGAGTCTGTGGAATGTGTCAGGTAGATTATTGCAGAGCTTTTTATAGGTTAGGGATATGGCTTTTGAATGTAGCGGCCCATCGAGCAGTCGATCTTCCAACGGTGATGAGTCCGGTATGTCTGTGAGATCCAGTAGGGCCGTGGTGAGGGCATGCCTAACTTGCAGATATCTGAATATTTCCCCTTGGGCCATGTCATATTTCTCCCTCAACTCCTCAAACCTGAGAATTGAATCTTTTTTAATTAAATCCCCGACAGTGGAAATCCCTATAATACCCCATTTATCAAAGCCAGGTTGGTGACACAGGAGTCCCAGTCTCTGGGTATAACACAGGGGTGTGGCTTTTGTAATTATATTCGACCATCCCAGGCGGGAGTTTGCCTGATGCCAAATTGTTATAGTGTGTGAGGTGGGCCCGAAATATCGCCTTCTACTAGCTTTTGAGTAGAGTGCCCCCAAGTATCCCGACCTTCCAGTTTGATATCTGTCCAATAAATAAGCAGGGTCTATAGGGGAGCGATATATCCAATGATTTATTACCACTAATTGCGACGCCCAGTAATAGAGCCTAAGGTCTGGGAGGGCAATTCCCCCATCGTACCACCCCGTCGTCAACTTTTTCATTGCAATACGTGGAACTCCCCCGTCCCATAGCAGCGTCCGGACTTCACTTTCCACCCCCGAGAAGTAGGCATCCGGAACCCGATGTGGGCAATTTTGCAGGATGTAAAGAAAACGTGGAAGGGCCAACATTTTAAAAAGGGCAGCTCGGCCCACCAACGAGAGAGGTAGAGATCTCCAGTGTTTTACGTCCGCTCGCAGCCTGGCCAACGGTGGTGCCAGGTTACGGTCATAAAAAAGGGTGGGATTTGAGGTGACATATATTCCCAGATACCGAAAGCCGTCTGTGGCTACTTCTACATTGCACCCCTCAGGAAGTCGCGGGACCGGACCCCGGAGCACAAACAACACCGACTTGCTCCAGTTAATGGCGTAGCCGGAGTATTTCCCAAAGTTTGTAAAGATATTTAACACCCCATGGATAGATCTATACAGAGAGGCAAGGTAAAGCAGGATGTCATCCGCGTAGAGAGATATACGGTCGTCATGATCCTCTGCCCATTTCAATCCCCTCACCATTACAGCTCTCCGCACCCAAGCGGCCAACGGTTCCAACATAAGGGAAAAGATCAGCGGGGACAGAGGGCACCCTTGTTGAGTACCCCTTTTTAACGTGAATGTACGAGACGTGCAGTTGTTGACTCGCACTTGACCCTTTATATCCGTACAGAGCAATTGCACCCAACCCAGAAATTTCAGGCCAAAGCCCATCTTTTTCAAGACTTCGAATAGGTATGGCCACTCGATAGAGTCAAACGCCATGGAGGCATCTAAAGACAGCACCACTGCATCTTCTTCCATGTATTCTCGCAGCGCGAGCACGTTGTGGAGGCGCCGAATGTTAAGTGCTGTGTTCCTTCCTGGCATAAAGCCAGATTGGTCTGGGTGGACCAAGGAGGAGATGACTGTGACCAATCGTGAGGCTAGTACTTTCTATATTAATTAACGAGATCGACCTATAGGAACCGCAATTCTCAGCGGGCTTCCCCGGCTTACGAATCACAACTATGGACGCCAGGCGTTGGTCCTCTGGCAGAATCCCCTGCTCATAGCTTTCGTTATACATAGCTCGTAGGTGCGGTGTCACCTGGGGGGCGACCATTTTTAAAAATTCAATGGGGGTCCCGTTGGGTCCTATCGCCTTCCCCGATTGGATATTACCTATGGCCCGTTGGATCTCCTCATCTGTCAAGTCCTCATCGAGGGTGTCTTTGTCGGTCTCAGAGAGCGTTGGTATGTTACTATCAGATAGGAACTGGCGGGAGTCCTCCGCCGTATAAGTAGTGGAGGGGGAATAGATTTGTTCTAGATTTGATTTGATTTGATTTGATTTGTCGACTTATATAGCGCACATATGCCCGAAGGCGTCTTGGCGCTGGGTTTGGCAGGACATATGAGGTGATGGGATTTAGCGATGCGTTATGGGTTTCCAGAGCTCAGTCGGAGAAGAGCCAAGTTTTCAGTAGTCTTCTGAAGGACATGAGTGAGGTACTGTTTTTTATCGGCATTGGCAAACGGTTCCAAGTTTTTGCTGTTCCCAATATGAAACTTCTTCCTCCCCAACGAACCTGCCTGTACTTGGGTAATTGTAGCAGTTTTAAGTGAGAGGATCTGAGATTTCTGGCTGGTACGTACCATTTCAAGTGCGATCTCAGATATAGTGGTCCTTTACCCTGAAGTGCCTTATAGGCCAGACATTGTGATTTGAAAATAATTCTCTTCCCCACTGGGAGCCAGTGAAGGGTCTCAATCTATGGGAGATTGCTTCATGTTTGGGGACACCCAGTATCAATCTGGCGGCGGCGTTCTGCAGACGCTGCAGTTTTTGTAGATACTGGGATTGTAGCCCTACATATAGGGCGTTGCAGTAGTCCAATCTCGAAAGGGCCAATGATGTCACCAACGTCTTTAATGCTTCCGGGGGTATGAAAGGACGAATCTTTCTGATCATCTTTAAGATCCCCCAGAAGGTGGATGAAAGCTTATTGATTTGACCGTCAAATATCAGCTTGTCATCAAAGACCACACCTAGGTTCTTGACCTTGGAGACTGGCATCGGACAGTCTCCAAGGTTATCTGGCCACCATCTTGGTGACTAGAAAGACGGGTCAGGGCCCAGTATCAGGACCTCCGTTTTTTCTCCGTTTAGTTTTAGGCAGTTAGTCTGCATCCAGGTGTTTACTTGTGACATGCAATTGTTAAAACGATCAGCTGTCGCGTCCACATTATTTGACACTGACACCACCACCTGGGTGTCGTCAGCATAAGAGACCACCGAGAAGCCACATTGCCTAATAATCGAGGCTAACGGAGTCACATAAATATTAAAAAGTGTGGGGCTCAGAGAGGAGCCCTGAGGTACACCACACGGCAGTTCAAATGATTTGGATATGGAACCTCCCAGTTCTACTGAGAAAGTTCTGCCGGTTAGATAGGATGCAAGAAGATTGAGGGCGGATTCCTGAAAACCCTGCTCCGTCAATCTGCCAATCTGCCAATTAATATTTCGTGGTTGACAGTGTCGAAGGCCGCCGATAGATCTAACAAAATCAAGGCAGCCTTCCCTCCTGAGTCCAGTGATCTTCTAAGTTCCTCTGTTGCCATGATCAAAGCAGTCTCGGTTCCGTGGCCCTCTCTGAACCTGTACTGAGAGTGGTCCAGGAGTTCTCCAGCGGAAATGAAAGAAGTAATCTGTGTGTTAAGCAGTTTCTCCAATACCTTGGATGAAAAAGGGATCCGAGAAATTGGCCGGTAACTGCCAGGTTCTTCGGGATCTAAATCGGCTTTTTTTAGCAGAGGCAGG
This sequence comes from Calotriton arnoldi, assembly GCA_963921515.1. Lineage (NCBI taxonomy): Eukaryota > Metazoa > Chordata > Amphibia > Caudata > Salamandridae > Calotriton > Calotriton arnoldi. Next base: position 122,926 of record CAWUFW010018649.1, on the reverse strand, counting down.
ACTGAGGCTGTCTTCCATGCATCCGGGAACCTGCCTGACTGTACGATCTCCCTAAACAGTAAGTTTAGTTGTTCACTGAGTAGTTCAGGGAACAGATGGAAGACTTTGGGAGGACAGGGATCTGACGGGGCTCCTGATTTAGTTCTTTTCACTACTTGGACAATCTGTTCCCATGTGGGAGATGTAAAGGAGAAGCCAGTGCCCGATGTGTGACTATCTGGCCCTGGCTTGGGTGTCTTGGGGGAGGGGTGATTACCACCTATGAAGGTTTTGTAAACTGTCTCAACTTTGTTGATGAAGAACTGTCCCAAGGTGTTACAAAATTCCAGGGTGCTGACTGTTTTAGCATTGGCTGGGAGATTAGCTAGTTTCTTTACTGTAGCGAACAGTTCCCTGCTGGAGTTCTTAGCTTCCAGAATTTTCGACGTAAAGTAATTACTTTTTTCCTCAATAATCAATCTCTTGTACTCTGCTAATGTTTGTGCATACTCCTTCTTTTTGGCTTGATCATAGTTTGCCCTCCACTTTCTTTCGGACCTTCTGCAAATTCGTTTCTGAGCTCTAAGTTTCTCTGAAAACCAAGGTTCTGACGGCCTCTTCCTACTAGATCTAACACTCTTAATAGGGGCTGCAGCGTCAACCGCTGTTTTGATCCAAGTGGTTAGTCTATGGACTGCTTCGTTCGTATCTGCTGTTAGGTCCGGCTTGGTGTCCAATATTGAATTTTTAAGGTCGGGAGTATTAATTTTGGTCCAGTCTTGATAGTTAACTGTGATAGGTGTGTTAGAGGATGTTAGTTGTTGTGAATTTGCATTAATGTTGAACACTATTGCTCTGTGGTCCGACCAAGGCACAGGAATCACCTCCACGATTTTGATCATAGTATTGGAGGTAAAGATTCCGTCCAGGGTGTGGCCGGCGACGTGTGTCTCTTGCTTGACTATCTGTCCCAATGAGAAACCCGACAAGGCGTCAATGAGTGCGGTCACGTTGTGGTCTACTGCATTTTCTAGGTGATAATTAAAATCTCCTAAAATTGTGAAGTCTGAGTAGTTAATGCTGGCTTCCAAGAAAGGACTGATTTTGTCCATAAGGGGGATCCGTGCCTTTGGTGGCCGATATATGAGAAGTCCTTTTAGAGTGTAGTTGTTGTTAAGTAGTACTTGGAAAGATAACAATTCACACTCCGGGGTGCTGCCAGCTGGGGAACCTGACACTGGCAGCTCTTCTCTGGCAATAATAGCTAGCCCTCCCCCCGCTTGAGTGTTCTATCAGCTCTAATGATAGTAAAACCTACTGGGAGTGCTAATGCCAGGTCAGGATCCGAAGCTGAGTCTGCCCAAGTCTCTGTTATGAAAGCCAGATCAAGCTTATGGTTTTCGATCATTTCTGCTATTTCTGTGTTATGCTTTATTAGTGATCGTGCATTGATTAACATGGCTTTTATGCCTTTACTAGTGGGTGAATGTGGTGATTTTTGCTGTGGTGTTAGCAGCTTAATATTCCTGAAGCTGAATTGTAACGAACAATATTCACAGAGCTTAGGCTCTTTTAGGGGATCGATTGTCGTGAATCCGGAGTTTTTGCATTCTGTGTTCAATTTCCAGAGCTCTTCTCTTGTGTAAGTCACATTGCTCTGTTCTGTGGCTAGAGATACGGGGGGTCTGGCCCTAGGCCCGAGCCAGGCGCGGACGGGCGCAGACGGGCTTGCCTTTGGCGCGCCTTTGGCGCGCCCGCTGCGCGCGTCCGCTGCGCGTGCGCTCTGGCATCTGCTGAAATAGTGGTTATCGCGGGAAAAAACTAGCCCGCTAACCTGCTGCTGCCCGGAAGTGTGTCTGTCTCCAATGCCACCGTCCCTGAACCGCCTTCCGCTCAAACGGCACTTGCCGCGTCGGACCGAGGCGTGGGTGAGGCAATTTAGAGGAGCAGCACCCGGTTCCCTGAATATCGGTAAGCTCAGGTCTGTGCAAAGTGCAATTTATAAAAAAACATATAAAGGCAATTGTCGGCAAAAATAGCAGCAATTAATTTTTATAAAAAGTTCTTTTTAAAAGAAATTCTGACAGAGATAATTAAAAGATGGTTCGCGAAGGCTTCTGCTATGTCCCTAGGATGTGTGATGGGTGTGCCATCATGCAAGGTCAGTCGGGGTACCCATCTTTCACTTTGGTCGCGTTTCTCTAGCCAGGCCAGGGTTTTTCCAGCCCTGTCCCCCAGTACATACACTCTGTGTTGGGTACGAAGGAGTTTGGCCATCGTCTGTTCCCTAACTCTAATTTTGTATTCCTCCCGTTTAAGTGTGAGGTGGTGGAGAACGTCATCAGTTGGCGTGGTTACGCTGTCGATTTCCAATTGCTGGAGTTCACTTTCCAACTGGACTAACTGTTGGTGTTTATTCTTAACATAGCCGGCCTGGAGAGACAGGGCCTGCCCCTTCAGGACCACCTTAAATGCCTCCCATATGGTCAATGCCGAATCAACGGAACCTACGTTTTCTTTAAAGTAGTTAATGGTCTGCGTGTACAACTCCTTTTTAATATCAGGGATTTTTAAAAGCCAGGGATTTATGGTGATCGTGGCCCGTGGTTGTTGTTCCCAGTGTGTAAAGTCAACGCTAACTGGGGAATGATCAGAAATGCCCCTCGGGAGAGCATGGGGGTTACGGAAATTACCAATACTAGCTGTGTATGTTAGAAAGTAGTCAATTCGGGATGAACTTTTGTGTGCATTGGAGAAGTAGGTGTATTGGGCCCCATCGGGCTGTAGTGTACGCCACACATCCGTCAGACCCATGGCTTTGGTGAATTCGTCCATTAACACATTTGGTCTCGCCCCTAGCCTTTGTGGGTGTCTGTCCGTTAGGTCATTCATAGTCATATTATAATCTCCTCCCAGTATTAACGGGCCTACCGGAAGATCTGTTAATATCCTGCCCAGGTCTGCCAGTGCCTCCTTGCCCAATGCTGGCGGTATGTACAATGAAATAACATTTAGTGCCCGCCCCTCCCATTGTGCCTCCAGGCCTGCAAATCTGCCCCTCGGATCTGCCCACGTACGCTTCACTATAAGTGCCAAGTTCTTTTTAGCTAGGATACATGTCCCCCTAGATCCCGAGGTGTAGTCCGCATGTACTAGAAGTTTGTAACCCCACCTTGTGAGGGCCTTGCTCTTATTCCCAACCATATGCGTCTCCTGTAATAACACTACATCCGGTGCCTGACGTTTTAGATATTGTTGGACTATTCCTCGTTTAAGTTTGTCACCCATCCCATTCACGTTCCAAGTAAGCACTGAGAGTGACGTTTCCGTTTTACCCCCATCATCTGAAGTGAGGACAATCAAGCAGCAACATGTCAAGATTACCCTGGGCTCAGCAGATTCAGCCTGTATACCTAGTGTACCGTGGTCCCGTAGTACTGTGCAAGCACCGTCTCTTGTCCCGGGCCAATTCACATTTGACTCCTCCTTGCAACTGCTATCAGCAGTGGAACATGCAAGTGACAGTATGCGATCAGTGATTCGTATGTTCAACAAACTTTGAAATGACCAACTCCCATCCCCCCACCCCACCCTTCTCCCTGCCCCCCTGCCCGTGGATTTAAAACTACCCACTCCCCAACTAGGCAGAGTGCCTCTTTCCCCCCCAAAAAGACTGAAAGGTGCGGGCTGGCAGTCCTCCCACCCTCGCAGATATCTATGTCCTTACATTTCTAGTGTGTAGGCTTCTAGCCCAGTACATAAGCGGTCAATATGTCCCGACCCATTACGAATTAGTAATTTCAGTCTTAAATTGAGCCTGCATTCGTCCCACATTTAAGTAACTCTTTTAGGAACCATCTCACCCAGTTTTGTAGACCCCTTATCTGTGCGCCTTACGGGGCAGTTCAACCACAGATAGAATCTCCTCAGCGACGCGTCGTCTCTCCCAATTCCGCTAGTGTGGATTCGCTTCCCAGCTGTGTCCCATTGTTAGCTCTGTGAGAGCCCTGTCCTCCGTTACGATCTCTGCATTGGCCTCCCACTCGGCGCCAGCCCTCGAGCCATTCCCATGTGTCCTCTGGTGAGGCAAAAAACCATGTTTTGCCCTCTGATTCCACTCTGAGTTTCGCTGGAAACAACATGGCGTATTTTACCTCCCGATCTCGGAGGTCCTTTTTAACAGCCTGAAAGCTACGCCGTTGGGCTTGGACCTTGGCCGTAAAGTCTGGGAAGAACGTGATCACGTTGTTGTCCAATTTAAGTGGAGGGTTGGATCGTGCCGTTTGAAGGATGGTGTCCCTGTCTCTATAGTTGAAAACACGGGCGATAAGTGGCCGGGGGGGAGCTCCTGGCTTTGGGCGACCCCCTGGCACTCGGTGGGCTATTTCAATGGAAAAATAGCTTGATAATCTCTTGGGTTGTAGGTGATTTAAGATCAAGTCTTCCACATATAAGTTGGATGCCGGCCCCTCCGTCCGCTCCGGTACAACCAGGATACGTATGTTATTCCTTCGAGCTCTCCCTTCATACTCATCTAGCTGTTTCGCCATCTGGGCTTGTTGGTTTTGAAGTTCAACCACTTGCGTCTGGAGTTGGGACGTATCCGTTTGTAGTATAGTTGTGACTTCTTTAAGGTCTGTTACTTTTTCGTTCATTTTGCGGAAGTCGGCTCGTATGAGGGATACCTCGATAGTGACTGAGTCCAGGGAAGTACGCACTCCACTGATGGCTTCCATGATGTCGTGGAGTGTGGGATCACTTTGTGGCTTTGGAACATTCTGTGTGTCCAGGGCCTCGATCTGCAATGAGTCACGCTCTTCCCCCGCTTTGTTCCAGGCAAATTTGGCCAGTTTGTTGTGTGCATTGCCTTTGGTTCCTTTGCCCGTTGCCATGTCTAAGTTGCAGCGCGCGGAAATCGACGATTTGTCCCTGAACCAGACTCGGTACTCGCCGACGCCTGCCTGGCGAGGATGGCAGTCTCACCAGCGGCCTGTCGGGTCTACCTGGGTCTGGTCTCTTGTAGCACACACCGTTCAGGTGTCGCCACCCCTCACCCGATAGCTGGATATGTGGTCTTCTTGTGTCTCACTGCGCGGCCGTCCGCGTTACTTCTGCCGGTGCATGGGGAGTATTGCCTGCCTGCGGGGGCCTCAATCGCCCTCGGGATCTGCCCCAATGCTCCTCTTCTATAATTAATTTGCACTAGTGTGGCCGCAATCGAGAACCGCCTCGTTCCCAGGGCCTTAAGTGTGGGCCACTGTTGCACTCATCACTCAGCACCGCAGTCCACCACCGTCCATAGCGTGTGGTATTACGTACCTCTAGGCGGGTAGTGCGCTGTTTGTGAGGCCAGGTGAGGGGGTATGCGCTCTTTACACAGTCTGTATTTTCCCAGGACAGGCCTGTTCCTCGCCGCCACGCTGTCCCACTCCGGGGCCGTCTCCTAACACATGGATTGCCCCGGCGTCGCCAAATCCCGCAAGATCACCTTTAGCTGCAGCGAGGGACTGAGTTATGGGGGGGGCGGAGCGTTCATCCACAGCGGTTTCCAATGTAGTTGCGGGTCTCGGAGACGCGCGCCAGAACAGGCCTAGTAGGCCTCTGAAGCCGGGGCCTCGATTTGCGCCACTGCCGCTTCTCACCCCCGGCGTCGTATCTTCGTGGTCCCCGTGGAGCGGAAGGCACGGTCTCGCTTCGTGATCGGATCAATGGACGGCTCCTCGCACAGCGGAGAGCCGACCCCAATGAGGCAGGGAGCAGGCGCTCTTCACACTGACCTCAGGGCTTCCGTCGTGGGTCTCGGCTCCGCCATGTTGTCTGCTCTTTTCTCGGCCGCCCGACTTCCCCGGTCTTCCTGTTGTTTTTGGAACCTCGGGGCAGAATTGTTGGAGTCAGTGGACTGCAGGACCGGCAGACCTTCGGAGTTTCGGGTCCGTGTCTCTGATTAGGCCAGGATATTGGAGGATAGATGGCGAGGGTACGGGAGCCTCGCTAACACGCCGCCATTCTCTTCGGCTGCTAGCCACGCCCCGCAAGGAAAATTCTTGTGTATCCCTTCTTGTTATTGAAGGACTCTGCTTTTATCCTACCAGATCTCTGGGTATGTTGTGGCTACAGTGCCTGCTTCAAACTGGATTTTAGTATTACATGTGGGAGGAAATTAGTGATTTCCATAGTGCACTTCCCTACACAGCCAACCTTCAGAGTGTAGTTTAGTGTAACCAAAAAGTTTGTCATCTTTAAAATGCCCTGACACATGGCAATTTGAGTCTGTTTGCAGTAAGGCAAACAGGAAATACTAAAACAAAGTGGTTATGGTTGCCCCCTGAAACTTTTACCCCATTGGAGTGCCCAGGATTGACCCCCACCCACTACCTGGTGCCAGGAATAAATGTGGCACCCAAGGCACCTGGATAGAACAACTTTTGGACCCGCAGAAGAACAAAATACAATTCAACCTGCTGTCTGTGGCCTATGAGGAGCACAGAAGGACTGTACCCGCTTCCCTTTGTACTCTGGACAAAGAAGTGAACTCCAAGGTTCAGTTGGCTGGACTTCTAAGTGGCTATAGGGGCACAAAAAGCTGCAAGAGGCTTTTCCCTACAATTCCTATCTGACCAGTGGCAACTGGGTCTTGGACTGGACTTTGATGGTGGCCTCTGCTCTGCCTGACTCCCTGTGATCCTGGGGGTGCCTGGGAGGATTAGAAGTGAACTCCTATGGTTATTTGGGCATCATTAAAGAGTTGGAAACTTTTAAAAACTTTTGTTCTAGAGCTTCAGAGCCAAGGAGACCTACTGTGAAAAATACTGACAAGCAGTACCACACTGTCAGGTTGAATTTCTGATTTGTCCCCCTGAAAGACTACATCATCTCTGTAAAAACGGTAAAATGACTTTCTCTTTGGAAACTAAAACCTTTTTCAAGCAAATACCTAAAAATCTCTAAAGATTTAGCAGGACCAACCTGTGGCAGGCTACAGTTTCAGGTTTGTCCTTTGGGAATCAGCTGTTTCCCTTCCAAAAAAGTCCCTTTTAGATTAGGGCTTTGAAAATATTTAGAACTTTTTGACTTCCAGCCTTTCACCAGGACCAATCCACTTGGTTAATCCAAACTGAGATTCGTCTGGATTGGTCTCAAATCGCGCCTAGGTCCTGGTCAACCACAACTATTGACTACCATTGGCGCTTTGCTCTTTATGGCACTATTTTCACTTAAATCTTTGAAAAATCCTCTTATTGGGTTTTTGTACTTTTGTTCATGCATTTTTTCTTTATTTTCTAATTCAGTTTGGTGTTCTTATTGTGTTTTGACTTTATTACTGTTTTGCCACTGCGTAAATATGTCACACGTTGCCCTTTGTTAAGCCTGTCTACTCTGCCAGCACTACCAGGGTGTGGAGCTCAGGTTAATTTGTTAATTTAGCAACTGTATTGGTTCACCATGACAATAGTTGTGATTATTCCTTGGGATGGGCAGTCGCCCACATCGAGTAATAATCCAATTTCTTACACACAGGCTCAGGAATTCTGTGGACAAGAAGTTTTTCAGTTTGGCCTTCACCTTGTTGCTTACAATCAGAGACTCATTCCTGATTTTGTGCACCTTTGGAATAGCATTAGCCTTGAGTACACTTCTGTGTGCAAAAGCTTTTAATTTCTCTGTTCTGCCATTAAACACACCAGGATTGTTTCTGAAGTCAGTTTCTCCATATCCTTACTTTCCCCCCCATTTAGCAACTATTCCAGACTGTTTGGATCTAACACAATATGTAGCAATATTTAATACTTTCATCCAAAGACTAAAGGATCCTCCTTCTCACATAAAACTGGCACACATCTCATCGGTATTTGAATATAAAGACTGACAACCGGCACCCTAACATTCCAGTTGTGTCTCCCATATGGCTGTATGGATTAACTTCTACAGGCCCTAACCACTCTCTGAGCTTCCCCTCAAATGTCATCTCCACACTTCCTCTGCAAAAATGGAATAAGGAGAAATAGAATCAGCTACAATATGTATATGTTTTCCCCTGATGGTCATTTAGCACACAGGGGCATATTAGCAAGGGCACTATCGCCGCTTTAGCGGCACTTTTTGCCGCTATAGCGGCGATATTCTTATTGTCCTATCAGCAAACTGTCTCTAACAGCAGTTAGAGACAGTTTTCGGGCATTAGCGCCCGTGTTTTTACCGCTTTGCATGTCAGCGATATTTATCGCTAATGACATGCAAAGTGGGCGTTCCGACGAACAAACCTGGGAAACACCCGCTAACAGGCCTATCGCCTATTAGCAAGGTGGCCATGGCCCCAGTTAGCGACGTGAAAAGTCGCGCTAACCGGGGTCATCGCCATTTATTTAACACCTGCAATTAGCAGGTGTTAGCCATATCTAACATGGGGGAGGATTATGCTGATACGACCACAGGGTCGTATCAGCAAGGTTATCGCCGTTTTCCATGAAACATCGCTGGAAAACCAGCGATGTTTCATGGAAAACACCGCTATGGCTGGAATAATTATCGCCATAGCGCTAAATGTCGCTAATACAGCGTTAGCATGGCAAATTATTCCGACGATAGCCGGCGATAAAAAAGTGCTCGCTAAACACGCTTTGCGATGTTTAGCGCACTTTTTAGATAATATGCCCCACAGTTTTGTTACTGTTCAGTGCCCCTCCATTCTTAATTCTTCTTCATCTTCATACTTCCAGAACTAGTGTTTTCCTCATTCAAACTGGGCGCCAAATGCTTTATCTTTTTCTTTTCACATACTGAAGTAAAAGGTGGAAAAGTGTAAGCCGAAGATAATTTGTGGATTTAGTTCTGTGGATGGTAACCTTAAAGTAAAGGGTGGAATAAAAGAAGGGAGTGACTTCATCTATGCCACATCCCAATTTCAGTAAAGTGGAGATACAAAAAAAAGAATGTTAACTGAACAATATAAAGACTTGGACACAACGTTGATCCCTTAGCTGGGTGAGAGCAGACTTTTGTTTCCCTGCCTGTCCTTATGTGGGCAGGGAAACACACATTGCGCCCACCCGAGGGGAGCAAGCAAAAAACAGCTGCTCCGGGCTGTACCAATGCCAGCTCCCGTAGCATTGTGGCCCCCTTTCTGCTTGGTGGGTGCCCTGGGTGGGCACTGGTGCACATGCCTACAAATAAGTGAGGCCCCGGGGGATGGAGTCCCTGGGGCCATGATAGGCTCGGGGAGGAGTGCTGCATGGCCCCCTCTGCTTTTTAATGGCAATTGTCCCTGGGGGGTGGGGTCCCCAGGGCCTATTAAGACTTGGGAAGGGGGGCCACATGGCCCCCTACCCTTTATAATGGAATTTGGCCCCAGGGGATGGGGTCCTCCGGCCTATTAAGGCTCAAGGAGGGGGCTGCATTCCCCCTCCTCTTAATATATATGTTTCAGCCCCGGGGGATAAAGTCCCCGGGCCCGCTATTAGCTTGTGGATGGGGCCATGTTCCTCCTTCCCCTTAAAGGCCACAGGGGCTGTGGTACCCAGGGCCCCGTCTGGCTCACACCCCCCTCCCCTTAAAAAACTATAAACCCAGAGCAAAGGAGGTAATGCGTTGCTTGTAGCAAGGGATTCATCGGTTCCTTAAGGCAGTGTAGAGTCGTTGAGCAATCCACGTCCAGGGACGATGCATGACGTAGGGAAGGTGATGCGTCATTTGAGGGTACGATACCTTGGTTCCTTACTGCGGTGCAGTGATAATGAAATCGGCGCCCAGCAATGATGCGTCGCTACTGCGCTGAAAGTCAAGTCATGCTGTGTCGATTCCACAGTGTCGTAACAGACCCCGCATTGGATTCAGAGTGGTGCATCACAGTCTTTGTAATACAGTGTTCGAGACTCACACAGTGACGATTCTTTGGAGGCACTGCGGTGAAAAGTCGGGGCCTGCGTTATAAGCCACGGTCTTTGCATCAAGTGGGGACCGCGCTTCGGTGCAGACAGCAGCGGTGCGTTTAGTTTTGGCGACGGTGCGCCGTTCCGAACGATGCTTGGAGTCAATTTTTCTTCTTGTTGCACCAGAACTCACTTCCAAGGGCCCAGTAACTGGATTTTGCACTACTAGGAAAGACTAGGCTCTCAGCAGAGGAGCCCAGGTGCTGACAGGTGAAGTCTTTGATGGCCATGAGGCTTCTTAACAGGAGGCAAGCTCAACTCAAGCCCTTGGAGAACCTTGGAAGCAGGACGTAGAAAGCAAAGTAGAGTCCTTTCCCTCCCAGGACAGAAGCAGCGAACAGCAGCCCAACACAGCAAAGCAAACAGCAAAGTGGCAGTCCCTCCTGACAGCTACACAGCTCTTCTTCCTTGCACAATGTCCTCAGTCTAGAAGTGTTCTGAGTATATGGTGTCACAGGTCCTGTACTTATACCCATTTTAGCCTTTGAAGTAGGCAAACTTCAAAGAAATGTCTTTGTAGTGCACAAGACCCTGGCCTTCCTTGCACTGGCCCCAGACACACTACAGGACTCTTCTCACCACTCTAGCTGAGGGAGGCCGATCAGCCCTGTGATGGGCCATCAGGATATGTAGGGCACCCCTCAGCTCCCTTTGCCCAACTGTCTAGAGTGAATGCACAAACAGCCCAACTGTCATCTTGACTCAGAGGCAGGCAGAGGTACAGAATGGTTAAAGTAAGAAAATACCAACTTTCTAAAAGTGCAATTTTAAGCCCTGCAATTTAAAAACAAACTTCACTAAAAGATGTATTTTTAAATTGTTCGTCCAAAGACACCAAACTTCAATTTTCTTTCAGCTCCCAATTGGAAGATACACTTATAAGATGTTACAAGGCAGCTCCACTGCTAACCCATGGGAAAGATAGGCCTTGCTGTAGTGAAAAACGAAATTAGCAGTATGTCACTACCAGGACATGTAAAACACAACAGTACATGTTCTACCTTTTAAATACACTGCATCCTGCCCATGGTGCTACCTTGGGCCTACCTTAGGGGTGCCTTACATGTAATAAAAGGGAAGGCTTGGGCCTGGCAAGTGGGTGCACTTGCCAAGTTGAAAAGGCAGTTTCAAACTGCACACACGGACTTTCCAGTGGCAGGCCTGAGACATGTTTGCAGGGCTACTCATGTGGGTGGCACAATCAGTGCTGCAGGCCCACTAGTAGCATTTGACATACAGGCCCTGGGCATACCTGGTGCAATGTACAAGGGACTTACTAGTAAATCATATAGGTCAATCATGGGGAAACCAGATATCATTACATTTTAGACAGGGAACACTTGCACTTTAGCACTGGTTAGCAGTGGTTAAGTGCCCAGAGACCTAAAGCCAGCAAAAACAAAATCCAACACAGAGTCAAAAATAGGAGGTCAGAGGCAAAATGGCAGGTGGAACCATGCCAAAAGATGCCAGGTCTAACAATTTGGGTTACCCAAGGTGGAACAAACAGTGCTGCAGGCCGTGGGGACCCCTTTACCACCCATGTCCTGGCTTCCACTGGTACCATACACTAGGGACATATAAGGGGGTAAAGTCCTTGACAATTGGGGTTTCCAATTTACACATATCAGTTTGAGGGACAGAGCACAGGCACTGGGGCCTGGGCAGCAGGCTCCAGTGCACTTTCAGAGTCATAACCATCATCATTGGAGCTAAAAGTGGGGTATGGGGAGTGACCATCCAAAAAGGGCACTTTACCACATGACCCCCCTGACGAAAGGTGATGAGCAACTAACCTATCCCTTGTTAGATCTCATCATCTAAGTGGGAAAACCTGGAAAGGTCATCAGCAGTAGTATGGTCAGTCCCTGGTCTGTGTTCCACAGTAAAGCCCATACCCTGTAAGGAAATTGGCCACCTCAGCAGTTTTGGGTTTTCCCTTCTCATCTGCATCAGCCATTTGAGAGGCCTGTGGTTGGTTTGAAACTTGAAGTGAGCCCCAAACAAGTAGGGTCTCAGCTTCTCTAGGGACCAAACCACAGCAAAGGCTTCCCTCTCAATGGCGCGTCAATGCGGCTCTCTAGGGAGGAGTCACCTGCTAATATCGGTAACTGGCATATACTGTCCCTTATCATTTCTACGGGACAACACTGCCCCAATCCTATGTTCAGAAGCATATGTTTGGACAAGGAACCCCTTTCCATAGTCAGGTGCCTTCAGGACAGGTGCTGAGCACATAACCTCCTTCAGGATGTCAAAGGCCTTTTGGCATCCTGTGGCCCATATGACCTTCTTAGGTTGTTTCTTGGGGGTAAGTTCAGTGAGTGGGGCCACAATTGTCTCATAACCCTTCACAAACCTCCTGTAGTACCCAGTCAAGCCAAGGAAGGCCCTGATTTGAGTCTGGGTTTTGGGAGCCTCCTACTTCAGTATAGTCAGGACTTTGGGTTGGAGAGGTTGGTCTTGGCCTCCACCTACCAGGTGGCGCAAGTACACAACAGAACTCTTCTCTATCTGGTACATACTGGCCTTGATAGTTAGGCCTGCCTGATGCAGGGCCTGTAAAACTTCATTCAGGTGGACCAGGTGATCCTCCTAGGTGGAACTAAAGACTGCTCTAGATATACTGCACTAAAGTTGTCCAGTCCTGAGAGAACTCTATTCACCAACCTATGGAAAGTGCCAGGTGCATTTTTCAGACCGAAAGGCATCACCTTAAATTGGAAGTGGTCCAATGGGGTTAAAATCGCTGACCTCTCTTTTGCTCCCTGGGTGAGTTCAATCTGCCAGTACCCTGATGTTAAATCAAAAGTACTTAAGAATGTAGCTGCACCTAACTTGTCAAAAAGCTCCTCTGCTCTTGGAATGGGGTGTGCATCAGTTTTAGTGACTGCATTTAAACGCCTGTAATATACACAGAACCTCATCTCGGGTTTTCCACTTTTGGAAGGAGATGTGGGGATCAGATCCAGTGGGCAAGCCCAGGTAGTGTCCGAGGGTTCAATCACCCCTAGCTCTAGCATCTTGCTGACCTCAGTCTTAATGCAAGCTTTGACTTGTTCTGACAGTTTGTATATTTTGTTCTTGACAGGGAGGATGTCGTCAGAGTTCACATCATGGGTACACTATGTTGTCTGAGCAGGGGTCAGCACACTGTCCTAGGACTTGCCTGCAGTCAGATTGCTGTTGTGTAGTGAGAGTGTCTGTGAGGCTCACCTGGATTTACTGAAGGGATGAAATGGATGGAAGCGATGCTAGATCCCAACTTCCCTCACCTACCTCCTTCGCCCAACTATGTGAAAGCAAAAGAGGGAAGGTGGGGAAGGAGGGAAACAAAACAAGAGAAGGAAGAAGGGGTAGACATCCACTGGATCTTCTGTGGGGGTGGTCTTCAAGAAGCCTGCAGAAGAAAGCACAAGGTAAGTACTAATCAAGAGTACAAAGAGCTGGCTGTATGTTACCCCCTATTTCTAATGAGATACCTTTAAAGGAATATGCCAAGTACGTGTGGGGAAACAACTCCCATGGGCGGTAGAGCACTCCCAGTGCCTAAAAGGAAGGACATTATTCAGTATATAGAAGGACTGCGGAAGTTTGACATGTAAACGAGAGATGAACAGTAATATACAAACCTATGTTAGAAGCACCATAGGAGTATACAGGACCCTTTTAAAAAATAATTATCCGTTACTCCTGAATTAGAGAAAAACCAAAAAGCTCATTTTCCCAGGTCAGGAGGGAGCACGGGAAAAATAGGGCAAAAAGAGCAGGGTCACAATAAACAAACAAAAAAACAAGTGGGTTATCTGATTCTAGTAATACAGTTTCTCTTTGCAGCTAAAAGAGATTAACCAGGACTAAAGAAGACCACGAGAATCACCCGTCAATTCACATGACCGTCAGATAAGAGGTTTTTTTCTACAATTCAAAAGTCAGCTCTAAATACACTGAAAACGAAGATACTGCAATACTTTACAGCCCTTGCTTTTCTTTTTTGTCTTGCAGAGACAAGTTGCCAGGAAGCTAAGGGTTAAGGCGCAGAAGTTCCCTGGACACAATGTTGCCGGCCGGAAAGGAGCAGCGTAACAATGTGCTCCGGAAGAACACCAGAGGCCCCAGGAAGACGAAGGAACAAAGGAGAAGCCGAGCAAAACACGAGCAAGTGACTACCAGCGAAAAAAGCGGTCGAAGGATTGCAGGTAAGCAGGGGGAAGCGGTGGGAGGCCTGGCAGGATCCGTGTTGGAACGCGAAGCGCATTGCCAGCGCGGACCCCTCCTTTAAATACGTATCAGGCGCCGCCTTCGCCCGCTGACAGAAAACAGTGGGCGGGGCTCGCTTCTCCGCACTCGAGTGCAGGAAAAGGCGCCGCCACAAACAGCGCTCCCTGGGGAGCCCGACAGTGTCAGACAAATCAACAGCCTTAACTGACCTATCCTGTGGGAATATTTCACAACTGGTGAGGGAGGGGTTCATTTTCCTCCTCCTGGCCTCCATCTGGTACCATGAGCATGGTCATGTCAGCTCTATCCTGGTGGGGTTTTAGGTGAGTGACATGGAGAACTCTGTGAGGACTCCATGTCCATGTAGACTAAGTCTACCAAGTAGATGACTTTTCCTTTCTTTTCCAAAATTTGATTGGGACCAGTCTGCCTGTCCTGGAGGGCCCTGGGAGACACAGTCTCTAATACCCACACCAGCTGACCTGGTTGGTACTCCACCAGTGCTGACTTCTGGTCATACCAGCTCATGATAAGCTCATGGCTGGCCTCTAAATGTGTATTTGCCCTCTTCATGTGCTCAGCCATGCGTGAATGCAGGCCCAGTACATAGTCCACTATGTCTTTCTTGGGCTCTTTGAGAGGTTTCTCCCATTCTTCCCTTACCAGACTTAAAGGAAACCTTACTGGATGGCCACACAAAGGTTCAGAAGGCCTGAATCCAACCCCCTTTTGTGGCACTTCTCTGTAGGAAAACAGCAGGCAAGGTATCAGGGCATCCCATCTCCTTCTGAGCTTTTCAGGGAGGCCGATTATCATGCCCTTCATGGGTTTGTTGAACCTTTCAACCAAATCATTTGTCTGAGAGTGTTACTGGGTGGTGAACTTGTAGCTCACTCCACATTCATCCCACATAGCTTTCAAGTATGCAAACATGAAATTAGTCCCTCTATCAGAAACCACCTTTTTAGGAAACCCAACTCTGGTGAAGATGCCATGGAGGGTCTTTGTCACTGCAGTGGCAGTGATAGTCCTGAAGGAAATTGCCTCTGGGTATCTAGTGGTATGGTCCAGTACCACTATAATAAAGCTGTTCCCAGATGCAGTTTGAGGGTCAAGGGGACCAACAATGTCAATCCCCACCCTATCAAAGGGAGCCCCAACCACTAGAAGTGGAATTAAGTAAGCCTTTGTTTATGTTCCTGTCTTGCCACTGGTTAGACAGGTCACACAGGAGTGACAAAAGTCTTTCACTTTTTCAGACATCTTGGGCCAATAAAAATGGGCAACCAACCTGTCCCAAGTTTTGGTTTGTCCCAGATGTCCAGCTAAGGAGATGTCATGGGCCAAGGTCAGAAGGAACTCAATCTACATTTGGGTGACATTTATTCTCTTGGCTGTCCCTGGCCTCAGTATACAGAAGCTCATCTTCCCAGTAGACCCAGTGTGTACCACTGACATCACCCTACTCTTGCCTTGCAGATTGCTGCCTAAGGCCATGAAGAGTTGGACACTGCTTACCAGTGCATCTCCCTCAAGAGAACTCTCCCTCTAGTCCTGTGACCTTTTAGAAGCTGCCTTAGCAGACTTCTTGCCCTTCCTCTTGCTTTGGTTGCCTTGTTCCACTATTTCAGGATCCAAGCTCCCATGACTTCCCTGATGTGCTACCTGTGCTCTTGTGGTAACACACACCAACTCAGGGAGACCCAGCATTTCTGCATGAGCCTTCCTTTCAACTTCTGCTTAAGCAGAAGTCTCCAGATCTCTTCCCAACAGAAACAGCAATGGGATGCCAGGGGACACAACCACCTTCTTTGGGCCAGTAACCCCTCCCCACTCTAAGCTTACCAAGGCCATTGGATGGAGCTTAATCTCACTGTCAACATTTTTCTCATGTTGCTGGCAGCCAACCAGAGTGCTTGCTCCTGCAGGAGTTTGAGCGACTCTCGCAGGACTCCTTGGGACCCAACCGTCCAGATATACAATTATTTTTTAACCTTCATTTATCAAAATATACTGAATGGATTTAGACCACATCACAAAAAGCTCAATCTACGGACCAAGATCTAGCTTCCTGCCAAATTTGGTGTAATTCAGTTCAACAGTTTTTGTGGTAGTGCTTCTTAAAGAAGTCTATGGAAAATGCATGGGAATTTTGCATTTTGGGACCCCCTTTTTTCTCAGTCCCCGCTTGACGAGTCACCCCAAAACTTTCCAGGAAGGAGTGAGGTGGACAAACTTTTCCTTTGGAAATGTTTGGGAAAATGTGTCAAACAGGGCCAAAGTTATTAGCAAACGAAAAAAAGCTCTTTCTATGGAAAAGCAGGCCTAACTATAACTACCTAGTGGTGACTGCCACATATGTGTAAATATATATGTGTGTATATATATATATATATATATATATATATATATATATATATATATATATATATTCACTGAAAAAACCATAGGTTTCAGGGACGTTGTAGTTAGAAATTAGCATTTAAAAACCTTAGAAAAGCACTGAAAAAACCACAGGTTTCAGGAATGTTATAGTTAGTTGGACATTTCACTCGTACAAAACCATAGAAATTCGCCTGTTATAGTTAGTTGAGCTAACTATAACTCGTGCCCCCGCAATGCACTGCAGATGACGTCACATATTACATCATTCATGACATGGTCAGTGACATCACTGATGACATCACTGATGACATCTCAAATGACATCACTGATGACATCACTGATGACATCATCGAGTGACTTTGTGTTTTTGTAAAGTTTAAATATGTTTTATATATATATGCCAAGGTGTATTGAAGAATGAGTGGCTGTATAAGTGTCTGAATGGACGATTTGGTAGGTACGTGACTGACTGTATAAGTGAGTGATTAAACGTGTCTTACTGAATGCATGGGTTAGTGACTAAACTGTGTGAATGTCTGTATCAGTCTGTCAGTTGGTGTGTAAGCACCTGCATGGGTTGGTAGGTAGATACATGAGTGTCTATATGTGTTATTGATTGGTTGTCTGAGTATCTGTATGGGTGCCTGAGTGTCTGTGTGGACGGGTGGGGGGGTGTGACTCTATGCATAGATGTGTGAGTGGGTGATTCACTGGGTGTATGGGTTCAAGAGTGCATCTGTGAAGGGCTGTATGGGTGGGTGAGTGTGTGTATGGGTGTGTTGGTGAGTGAATGGATGTCTCAGTGGTACATGTGTGAGTAACTACCTATGTGAAAGGCAGTATATGTTATTGTTGGAGTATATAAATGACTATATGTGAGAGTGAGTGATTGTGAGAGTGGCTGTATGGATGAGTGTGTGCTTGTATCAGTGATTGTATAAGAGAGTAAGTATGTGTTAGTGTCTGTATGAATAAGTGAGGGAGTGTGTGTATAACTGTATAGGTGAATAAATGGGAGTGTGATTGATTCTTTGCATGACTGACTACGTCTGTGAGTAACTCTGGATGAGTGCCAGTGTGTGAGTGTCTGTATAGGTGTATGAGTGCATATGATAGTGTTGTATTGATGAGTGACTGCATGTATGAGTGACTGTATGGGTGAATGAGTGGATGTGTGTGTAGACCTAGGAATCAGTGAGTGGGTATGTAGTAACTGGTATTGGTGTGTCTATGGTTTCGAAAATGGTAGTGTGTATTTTCGAGTGGGTGTATCAAAGGTTATATTAGGGTGTGAGGAGGTGCATCAGATTATCACGTGGATGATGTCATCAGTGATGTCATCAGTGATGTCATATGAGATGTCATCAGTGATGTCATCAGTGATGTCACTGACCATGTCATGAATGATGTAATTTGTGACGTCATCAGCAGTGCATTGCGGGGCGTGAGTTATAGTTAGCTCAACTAACTATAACGGGCGAATTTCTCTCGTTTTGTACAAGTGAAATGTCCAACTAACTATAACGTCCCTGAAACCTGTGGTTTTTTCAGTGACTTTCTAAGGTTTTTTAAATGCTAATTTCTAACTATAACGTCCCTGAAACCTATGGTTTTTTCAGTGAATTTCTAAGGTTTTTTAAATGCTAATTTCTAAATATAACGTTCCTGAAACCTATGGTTTTTTCAGTGAATTTCTAAGGTTTTTTAAATGCTAATTTCTAACTATAAAGTCTCTGAAACCTATGGTTTTTTCAGTGAATTTCTAAGGTTTTTTAAATGCTAATTTCTAACTATAACGTCCCTGAAACCTATGATTTTTTCAGTGAATTTCAAAGGTTTTTTTTACAGGCCTCGCCCCCTTTCTCCACCACTATGCAAACGCGCCTCTTGGCGCGTTGTAAGTTGGGGGATTAAGTCCCCTTGAATACTGAGGGTCCCTGGGGGCCAACTAGCCCACCAGGAACCTCCAGTAAGCCCCACACAGCTGGATTGCTGAGAGTGGTACGAGGCCATGCCCCCTTTTTACAACACTCTGAAAATGCACCTCCTGGCACACTGCTGCTTGGGGGATGAAGTCCACTTCAGTTCTGAGGTCCTCAGGACACAAGGGGACTTCATCACCCCACCAGCAGTGCGCCAAGAGGAGTGTTTGCAGAGTGTTGTAAAAAGGGGCATGGCCTCGTACCACCTCTCAGCAATCCACTTCAAGACCACAATGCTGGCAGTATTGAGACCACGCATTAAGACTGGACCGCAGGGTCGTGCTGGCTGCTGTCTTCACTGTCTGCATGCTTCGGCTCACTGAGTGTTCCTGAAGCCAATGCAGTAGCCCAGCAGCACCCGTACTGTCGTGCACGCACTGCTGGCATGCACCATGTTGTGCATGCCACACAGTGCATGCACAACAGTGCAGCCATAGGGGGGCACAACATGTGCCCCCAGTCACATAACAAAATGGGCATTGATACCCGATGGCCCTGTTTGGGGCCCCCTCCTTGCTGTTCTGCCAGCTTTTTCATGTCGGTTTCACCACCATGAAAAGGCTTGCAGAAAGGCAGGTCAGAATATGGACGGCAGTGCCTGGCTTGGCATTGCCTTCATTCCTCCCCACTCTGGACACAGCCAGCACTGGGGGATCCAGGATACTGTTGATGCCAGCGGTGTTGTGCTGGGCTGGTGGGTGTCCGACCGCCAGACTCGTAAACAGGCAGTTGGACCTCCTAGGTTACGGTCTCGGACCACCACCACAGGTTCGGCTGTCTCGATACCGCCGAACTCATTATAAGCCCCTTAGTCTATTTTTCTGATTCTGTTTAATACTGTATTCACCTCAACTCTAAGAGCCTACATGACAATTGATGTCTACGTCCTTTGACTAATTCAATGAGATCGCTGCTGCATTTGTATTTTTCTATTTTCTGCATTGCACTTAAGTTTTAAAAAACCTTCATGATTTCTAAATTCCTGACCTGAACTGTCTTTTTGAGTCAGTTCTTTTTTATTGACTATTTTGAAATGATGTTTTAAATCTTGTCTCCAGGGACACATTACCTCATGGCTCTTGAGGTCAAACCCGTCCCTGACCCTGTAGTCTGGGTGCCATTTCCATGCAGATTATCTAAGAGGTGCTCGTCCACACCAGTCAACAACAAAATAAACATCTGCGGGTTACCTGCTCATGAAACGCACATTACCATGGCAAAGTCACCTTGAAACATAAATACTGGCAAGGGGACTCAACACTTCTGCCTGTAGCCAACAACACCACACAACACACTGCACAGAAACAATGCAGTCCTCACTGCTACAACCGTGGCTAACACGTCTTGTGCATCATTAAGCTTTACCACTAACCAGCGACTCAATATTCCATTGGACATCAGTCCAGGATTTAGATATGTTTGACATAATTGAGCACAACAAAACAAAAGAACAACATTTGGCAAAGCCAATAGTTCTGGCATTGGCCCCAGCCTTATGGCTCTGTCAATGCATGTTTTGTTTTAGCATTGTTTTTACAAAACGTTATTGTTGTGGAAGCTGCTGGGCCTTCCTCAATCTAAAAAGAAACGTTGCTCTATGCTGTGTGCTGTAGTGGGCAGAATTTGTTTTTGATTGAGACAATAGCAGACCGAAGTCTCGCTCACTTGGAAGTAGTGCCACATACCAGAGCCTTCATCTTCATCAGTCCACTTACCAGCACAGGAACTACACGTCCTGGCCTTGGTCCAATCTGCATCACGCAACAACAATAACAATATGTGCTACAAGCTCCCCACCCCTACATCCTACAAAGGCTTGTTCAGCTTGCAGCAAAACTTCAAGCAGTATACTCTATACCCCCATGGTACAACCAACACTCCATCGTCACCACCACATGACAGGGACTCCACACCTCTGAGAGCGAAATAGACAGTCAACATGTATCTTCAACTCACTGACAAGACCTCACTGTCAAAACAAAATGCATCACATGTCACAAAATAGGAAAAGGTCAAAATAATCTTGCCACTTCTACATCTCGGCCCCCAGCATCCTATGACTGGTGACTAACCGCACTAGCACCCAAAAATAACATCCTCAAAAATGGGCCCCCCTGCACCACATTAGAACTTATTCCGAATGCACTATTCAGGAACACTGGCACCCAAGCAAAAGCCCTAGTGACTTGAAAGTACTCATTCTGAATATATACTATGTAAATAATCCATACATCACAAAACTCCATTATGCAAAGTAGAAAGAACTAAAGGAACACACATAGAACCGTGCCTAAAATGATAGCATGCTTCAACCTACAACAGACTATATGTGTAACCTTCTCCTGGGATTTTCGTACTCTTTTAACCACTATTAAACACATTATGATAACTTGAGGACAACGGTAGGTTTACCTAAAATATCCCATGGAAAACATGCTCTCAAGTATAGTATCCTACCTCAAAGCATTATATGGATGTTCTACCACATTAACTGCTCTAAATCTCAACGTATATCACATAATATAAATGCACCCTTGATTTAAATTCGCATTCTCTGCAGTGCCTTCATCCTTGGTATCAAGGAGGCTTCCCTGCTTGCTGTGGTTACCATATTGTACAATGACACTGGTTGTGTTTGTTTTTCTTTTGGGGTTATTCCTTTCTGCCCTGTGTGTATCTTTGGGTCCTTCCAGCATCTTCCTTTCCTCTTGTGAAGGTCAATTTCCACAAGCAGATTTGTACATTACAAAATTGAATAATTTACATGTATTTGTAATAGCTCTATAAATGCATGCAGACACTAGCCTGGCGTGATCTCAGTCCTCCTCCATCTGAGCTGGGGCTCCTGTTGGAATCCTTACTCAGCCAGCGCGCTCTGGTACCCACACTCCATCACTCAGCATGGTTGCACACTCCATCACTCAGCATGGTTGCACACTCCATCACTCAGCATGGTTGCACACTCCATCACTCAGCATGGTTGCACACTCCATCACTCAGCATGGTTGCACACTCCATCACTCAGCATGGTTGCACACTCCATCACTCAGCAGGGTTGCACACTCCATCACTCAGCATGGTTGCACACTCCATCACTTAGCATGGTTGCACACTCCATCACTCAGCATGGTTGCACACACTCCATCACTTAGCATGGTTGCACACACTCCATCACTTAGCATGGTTGCACACTCCATCACTCAGCATGGTTGCACACTCCATCACTCAGCATGGTTGCACACTCCATCACTCAGCATGGTTGCACACTCCATCACTCAGCATGGTTGCACACTCCATCACTCAGCATGGTTGCACACACTCCATCACTTAGCATGGTTGCTCAAACATACTTTGCGCGCAGCATTCACAGTTTACCCATGTATCTCACAAGGATTACAGGATTTGAGGCGGCCATTTCTAAAAAGTATGAAGGATGGGCCCAAGGTTGGGGTCAAAAGCATCAACAACCGAATGGCTGGAATGAGTAAGGAATTTGAGGGTATTGGGTAGATATTGATCTAGAGGAAAGAAAAAGTTACTTCCATGTCGACTTCTTCTGCGAGCAGTTATCTAAATTCAATGACTACATCTCCATCCCAGATAACGGAGTATACTGGTGAACATTTTAGGAACTCATGTAGGGAACTTGTGTAATCCAGGAGACAAATAGTAGGCCCTGTATGGAACACAAAGAATTAGTCCTATGCACGCGTGGGCATGCATCGATTCTTGACGCGTCTTTAGTTTCCCTCCTCTGGAGAGTACGAGTGAAGAAGTGTCAGGCTGTGATGGGAAGGTGCTAGGGACTGAAGGTGCAGCAGGCACCGCACAGTTAGTTAACATGTTGTTCTATCCAGAAATAAGTGTCTTTAATTCGCTCTTGTTATTTATGCTCATAATATCCCGGCTACACCGTATTTCTAATAATAGATTACAAAAGAGAACGAGCAGGTAATTTTAGTTTTATGTCAGTAAATTGGCAGTAATTGACAATAAGCTGGAGACATGTGTAAAGATCGTTTTAGCTCGCAGTCTGGCTAGCAAGGACTTGCCTCACAAACCGCGCATAATACCGGCTTCCAGGGTGGAGTCTCTGATCTAAACGCTGCTGTCTCAGTTCCACCACAATTATCATCCGATTCTGCACATCCTGTCGCTTGTGATACTCGTATGTCTGATTCCCACAACGGGAAGGCAAGCTGTTGTCATGTGTTGCGCGTTCATTTCCGAACCCATCAAGGGCGGTGTGTGTGTTCCAATGCACCCTCGCGGACGCGCACTCTACGCAATGATTGAATGTGTCCTGGTGTAACGGAACTGGTGCTCATGTAAAGCGCTCCAATACCTTCGGGTCGAGTTAGCGCTATATAAATCTGAAAAAAAAGGGCAAAGCTAAGTGCAGAGAAAGGATGCTAGTCATAAGTCTGTGCCTCAAGCTATAAATGAACAGGGGATTTTGAAGCAGGACCTTTAATGTTTAAATTCAGAGTTTATTACCGTTCATCTTCAGTAGCTGGAGCGCCATTCCTTTTCACAATGAAGAGATGAGTGATTTACTCCCTAACATAGCTTATAGAGCTGTGGGTGACATTTCTATCATTGTTGAATTACTGTCTCAGTTACAAGGTGCGGCTGTATTTTCAAAATTGATCTACGAAATGCCCATGTTGCATATTAACACGTGAGAACAAACCACTGTGTTTAAGAGGAGACTTGAGCATTTTGAGCACAGGTCATTTCCTGCCTCTAGTGCAATGCAGCAGCAGATTTTTAGCACTTTGCTAGTAACAGTTTTAGAGTCTGGTTTGAAGCGCAGCTGTCGCCAAATATGAGCATCACTAGAGAGGGGCTTAGGCTCTGCCTACATGTTGGGAGCCAGGAGTACCTTTTTTGAGTGGGCAGAAGTTGTGTGCTTCCACAGAAATAGTGCTTGCCCTCCACACAGCTGTGATCCTTTTATTTTATTTATTCAGCTGCCTAAGTGTGAACTTTCAGGGGCACACACATGACACTGGAATGCTATTACAATATCTTAGATAAGTAAATCATTCATGTTTTTCTCTTGTTTTTTTTGCGTTTGTCACCCCGAGTGGGACGGGTGTGCCCAGACGTGGGTCCTTTGCTCTCCATGCCACTGGAGTCAAGCTATCCTGGCTGATGAGGGGTGAAACCCCGAAACCGGTCCCTCGATGCTTGTTTCCAGTCCAGGGAGGACCTGGCCTGGCAGTTCGGGCTGGACTGTTCCCATTGGGCACAGGGTCAAGACTGATTTGCATATGGCTGGGTTCAAACTGGAATGGCATGGTGAGCAAAAAACGATGGATTTAGGCCCAGATCTCTGTACTGGGGTGAATGTATGACATTGTTCTGCATTCTGTCCATCAATTGTTCTTTTTCCGTATCTCTGGCAACAACACAGATGGGAGGAGGATAGTAATTAGCCCACATGAACTTCTAGGTCTGGCTTGACAGTGCAACTGTCACCTGACCTCTTAACCTACACCTATATTGATCTACAGTTCTTTGCTTCCACACAAATATGTATCTATTCCCATACTATTTACTTGTAATGCTTCACATTACTGTACAACATTTTTTTAAAGCCATACTTATTGGCATTTATTTATTTATTTGAAGAGTTTTATATAGCGCTGGCTAGACCCGGAGGCATCAGAGCGCTTTACATGAGGATCAGTGAGATACAAGTTACAGATTACATCAGTTACAAAAGCATATTAAAACATGGGAAAAGAAAAACAGAGTTACACAGCAAAACGTGTGTTACTAGAGCAAGAATAACAACAAACATAGAAAACAGTGTTACACGGTCACATGAGTAAATAGAGCATAGCATAACAGAGACACATGTCCTTTATGGCATTGAAGGAAAGGGGGGAAGAAAAAGGGATAAGGAATGCAGCTCGGGTCATGCAGACCAGCAAGGAGAGAACAACTGGGATGGGAGGCAGCCACTGGATCAAGGAGGGAGGAGAGCAGGAGATCTCCGATCACAATTGGGTCGTCTATGTGCAAAGGTTCAGGGCTGAGATTGGCTCAGTTGTCGGCAGATCATCGGTAATTCGTCGGAAGGCGGGGGAGGACAGAAACACAGTGGAGAGACGAGGAGAACTGTGTCCAATGTCCGGCTGGGTAGGTGACGGCCGAGGGGGTGAACCAGAGCCGATCTCCTCTATAGCTGTGTAGGCAGCTCCACCGGGTATCGGCCATGTTGCTCGGTCTCATACATACATGGATAAGTGTTAGTATTCTTTCGTTTTTAGATTATTATGATAAGATGAGGCTTTCTTTTTGTCTGTAATTTTGCAACTCACTTTGCGCTTAGGGGTTCGTGTAAAATTTCTAACCCTGTGCTTCCTTCCACTGCTACCTGTGATTAGCGCTTTGGGAATCACCCTGAGTGCTACTGGCTGCCAGAGCAGGGCGTCTCAAGATTGTTATTTTATCATGCCTGTGAGTCTTCCTAGCAGGGCAGGCCTCCAGGACTGTCCGTCGATCCATGGCTCAGCCTTGGCCCGAGTCAGGGAAAAAAATGATCGAAAAAGAGGGGGCCCCACACGGCCAGACAAGTGGGAGACAGTAGCCTTACCTCAGGGTTGCGCCATTGAGAGGCGCACTCAGCGGGAGGATCGTCAGCAGGGCACGGCGGCAGCCAGAGAAACCAGGTAAGGCTGCGGGCTGCGTTGAGGCCAGGTGCAGACCCAAGGTCCCGAGATCGGGCTGCAGCTCCAACAACGGGAGCCCAACACAGCCAGGCACACGCTGGGTAAAAGCGTCTCTGGGTAAATCAGGGCATCGCCATTTTGGGGCGCACTCAGCGGGAGGAACATCGGCAGCGGCAAAGAGGCAACCAAAAGGACCTGAGTGAGCAGCGGGCTTGTTATAGATTTTATCTAGGTGTCATTGTGACCTGCATTAAGAGTTTGGTAGAACTTAAACCGAGCTTGAGGACGCAGCTTTGCAAGTTTAGAGAGAACAAGTTGTACTTGTAGAGAGTAGGTAATGGGTCAATTAAAAGTAGACACAATCCCCAAAAATATTTAGAGCACGTTAGGTTTTGTTACCTTCTAACAAAGATTTACCATAGCGTACTTGATGTTGATGACTCAGTTGAACAAGTCTTTGGTCACACTTCTCCAATTCACAAACTGTAAGTACTCTTTTCTATTGTGGCAGTTTGACTCATTTAAAGTTTTCAATGAAGTTTAGAGCAGTTGTGTGCCCTCTCTGTAGGACTACTCTTCATCTTTCTTCAAATTGATGCTGCTTGGTACTTCCTTGAGTCTTCTAACAGGTACTGAATGCCTTTTTCAATTTTACGTTACTTCTCGTAAACTGTTTATCAGTATTGTTGTTAGTTGCAGCTTTCTCAATGCTAGTCGTTATTGGTTCTAAATAATGTCCCTTTGATGCATAACCATTTCTTTAGATCTTGATTACTTTGATTGCCAAACTTATGCAGCATGACACATCTCTAGTTTTTAATGAAGTATAGTGGGATTGATTAACTTTGTGTTGCTGTTATGGAATTGACATTACGTATTATGTTTATACGAACAGATGTACACAAAACATTGTCCTTACGATTTCAGTTTTTAATTCATGTAAATCAATATACTGTACGAATTCTGCAATTGTCAAGTCATTAGAAAAGAGATGTGATGTCAGTCATAGATATGATATCATCAAATATAATATATTTTATGGTGTTCTATGTATGACATTGGTGAGTGGAGAATAGGCCCATGAATATTACTTGTTTTCTATAGTAGAATTTCTATTGAGTTTTCTGTCCAATTGCTAAGTAAATTTGAAGTGTTGTTATACTTAGACTTATTTTTATGTACTTATACATAACTGATCTTAAGATGTTTTATGATTGCTGCTATTCTATTTAATGCATAACAGATTTATGATATACCTTGTTGCTAATTATTGTTTTTCACCTTTATCAGCAGCAAATAACAGAGAAAATTGTGACGCACATTACGTCATGATGATGATCCTGAGAATTTGCTAAAATGAGACTGAAACTGTGCCGTTCCACTGAAGACGCCTATCCTGTTTGAGTTTGTGTTTTGTAGTGGTTTGTCATAAATGCGAGAAGTGTATTATACGTTTGTAGGTTTGTCTGTGTTAGTTATAATGTGTCTCTAAGTAGTGCTGCAATAAAACAGACATTACTGAATACTACCTCGCCCCTTCTCTGATACTTCTAACAAGATATAATCATTATGAGAAGGGTTTTGTTAAGGGCAGAAACTTATATGAACTTACATATAGCCTCACAGGTGCAATTGACCTGGCCTCCACTAATTCACTCCCTTTAGCAGTTGTGACCTTAGATGCCACCAAAGCCTTGAATAGAGTAAACTGGGCATACCTGGCGGTTATTTTGGAAAAGTATAATTTGGGGAAGAACTTCTGCAGGGTTATCCAGCTGTTATACATCAGCAAGAATACTAGTCAATGGAAATCTGACTGAGCCTTTTAATATATCCAGATGCACTAGACAGGGTTGCCCTCTGTCTCCTCTCCTCTTCAACCTCTATATGGAGCCTTTAGCACAAAAACTTAGAGCTGCCGTGAACATTCCATTCTTTGGGTACGAGGGGTGGGAGAAAAAGGTAGCACTCTACGCAGATGATTTAATGATTTATACCTCGGACGTCTCTGCTGCCTTGCCAGTTATATTCCAGTGTGCTTCGGAGTTTGGTAAGGTGTCAGGATACGAAGTGAACGCAAGGAAAACAGAGATAATGACATGGAATCTAGAAGAGAGAAATGCTCGGATTAAAAAAGAAATTAGATATTTGGGGTTGGAGATCATACAGGATCTGGATAAAATTCCAAAAGTAAACCTGAACAACGTTGTAAGAGAATGTATACGGTTAATGAAGAGCGGGGTACATCTCCCTTTGTCAATCTTTGGGAGGGTGAATTTGGTAAAAATGATGATACTGCCAAAAATCACCTTTTTATTTAACACAATCCCTCTGCACTTTAAAAAGTCAATGATCGACAAACTTCAGCAGGCCATCAATTCCTATATCTTGGCCTATAAGGGCATAAGAATCTCTTGGAAGAAGTTGCGGCGCAAAAGGGAGAAAGGGGTCTATCTCTCCCAGATTTCCAATATTATGCATGGGCCTTCCAGCTGACTCATTCTAGGATGCTGCTAAAGACTCCAGACTGTTCCGACCTGGGATCCATGTTCTTCGCCATGCTGAAGGGAGCGGACTTAGACACTGATCGCTTCCTATTCAAATTCGGGGACCCGAAATATTTCAAAAAGATTAGACTTAAAGTACTAGTAGCGTTGACTAGAACATGGGCCAGCATTAGACTGCTGATAGGTTTAGGCTATTATTCGAACTTGGCTCCTATATGGGAATCTCCAGGTATGCCAGACTGCCTAAAAGATAAATTAGCTATCCCAATAAAAGAAGCAGGTATATGTTGCTGGGGAGATCTTGCCCAGGACGGGAATCTTATATCATTGGCGAAGCTGAGTACCAACCTGGAGGGAAAAATCTCGAAATTTAAATATATCAAATTAAAAAGTTGGGCGCAGAGTCAGTGGTCCCCGTTTGGCATTGGTAAATATTTGGAAGAGCAACTGGTGGTGAAACCTCCTGGGAGCAAGGAAGTATCACTGTGGTACTGGACAATCAAGAGTCCATTGATGGAGATTTTACTTTGGCAGAAGACCTATGGGGAGACTGCTTGCCGGGGGAGCAGTGGCAGCATATCTGGCAAGTATCGATGAGCACTTTATTCTTAATTGGTAAGCCTGCTTGGTTAAGAAGAAATCATCTTTTTTCACTCCATAGGGCCTACATAACTCCGAAAAGGTTGTCAGAAATGGCCAAAGGGGGACCTGCCAAATGTATGAAATGTGGATTGGAGAAAGCTTCGGATATTAATATGTTCCAGCAATGTCCGGCTATTCTCGAATTATGGGAGGAAGTGGGTAAGTACATCTCAAGTATACTGAGGCTGCAACTTAAGGTAAGCCTCTCGCTGATTATTTTTGGAGTAACAGATACTATTACAGGTCCTGCCAGATATTTTTTGTTTTACGCCATACTTTTAGCGAGAAGGGAAATATGCCGTAAGTGGGTAGGTGGAACCTCTCCTCAACACTCAGAGTGGTTAGAATCCCTACTTTATATATCTAAGGTTGATCTAAGGGGGAGACCATCTAATAGAAAGAAGGCATTTTGGAGCTTCCTACTAAGATGGTCGAGAGAAGGGAAGGGGGTTGATCGATAGGAGGCATAAAGCTTCATGACAGATTGCCCTATGATTACACCTATAAGAATTTCTCCAGGCTGCGATGGTCCCCCCGCTACATGCAGCTGCCGTTTTTTTTTCTGGACTATGCTTGAGAGAGACTTACCCACTTGGGACATTGCCCTTCTGTGCGCATGCGTACATGTAGGTGGGTTATTTCCCCCACCTTGACTTTTCGGTTCTGGGGTACGGGCGGATGGAGTGGACACTGTAGCCAAAGGTGAACAAGGACTATTAAAAAAAGATTTAATCAACATGATTTAGTCCCCTCTTAGATTTGTTCTCCTTAGAAAATAGGCTATTTTACTTTTCTTCTTTTAAACAAATAAGTGATATAAGAGTCTTGTTTTATTGATTTTACACAAGGGGCAATTTCTTTTTTGTATTTTTGATTCTTCCCCGGTCCCTTGTGCTATTGGATATACCTTCTTTTGATATTACTGCTTACTTTCTACGCAGAACCCTGCAGGCAGTGAGTGGGGCTTTTTTTGTTTGTTTCCATTTGGGACCAAAACAAATGCCTGATTTTATTTGATTATCATCCTGGCTGAGAGCTAGCTGGAGCCTGACACTGAGATACCAGTGCAATGGAGAGAAACAAAGGCACTCTGCTTGTTATCGCTTTACAAGTACTGAACAGAAACTATGATTTGGAGTCCGTTTTTTGTCTTTGTTCAACCCCTGTATGTAAGAAATATGCATGTGCTGTACCAATGTCAGATGTTTCGGTCTGTATGAGTATGTTACACTAATACCATTTAAATAACCTTTATTCTGTTGTTTTTGTAGTTCATTTATAGCACCCCTCAGTCAACTGTAAGGTGTCAGAGCACTTTTCATCACATACAATTAATTATGTAGACACAATAAAGCATAAAAGTGTGTAAATCAATGTATGACATAAGATGATGAGGGCTACAATGTAGGAGTTATATGTTGTCCAGAGTAGTAGGCATTATATGTTAAGAGTGCATTGTCTGGAGAATTCGGAGTCAGGATTTAAAACATAACTCAGTGGTGGCAGTTTTCTGTACGACTAGGACTTTACTACACCGCAGTGGAACCTGTTTTAGCAACCTTAGAACAAGGAGAGATTAAGAAAAAAAAACATAAGGTTCCAAACCCATGCCTTGCAGTTTGGATGCAGCTGCTTGATGCAGGTGTGAACCCCACTGTGCCATATTAGAAGGATTGCAACATATGATACTAGAAGGGATATATGTGTCAAAAGCAGCAACCCACTAACCTAGCTACTTAACAAACAAACCTGTGAGCTGTATGTTACACAATGTGTTTAGCAGCAGGTATATTAACCATCTGTGCTACTTTATAAATCAAAACTGTGATTACACAAAGCACAGCTCCCTCTGGGCAGGTGCACTAACCAGCAAAGTTATCTTACCGTTACTATGTTACTATTATATTATTCCCACAAACTTGCTGGGCACATACAGGTCTCTGCAGCAGGTGCTTTAACCCAGAAAGATATTTTAAAATACAGCCTCTTAGTGACCGATTAAGTAAGCCAGAACAGACTTACTATCAAGTTTGTTATCGTTGCTAATTTATTTGTTGCAGAGTTTTAAAAACATTAATGCATGAGCTTTTTTTCATTTTGAAGCTTGATATAATGCCCATTGAGAAACAAGAATACCAATAAGAGACTAAACAAGCTAAATGTATAAGTTTCCTGTTAGACTCCAGTTTTCATGACTTTGTCCCTCATGATTCCACACCCACACCGCTGTCAAACTTTGACCCCCCATTTATGGTTTCCAGGACTACATTTTTTCCAATTCCAGCGCTGGTGATGTGCATATTTCAAGTAGAGGGGATCGTGGAGAGGGAGGCTGTTCAGCATCATGTCATCAATGATGTCTTCTTAGGTTTGACCTGTATGTTGCTGGAGGTATTCAGGGTGAACATAATGTATTTTGGATTTACTTTATGGGGCTTTGGATCAGCCATCGGCTTGAGACATGGGGGCATATTTACAAGGAAATGATGCAGCGCGGCAGTGCAAGCAATTTAGTAGCGCAGTACTGTGTCATTTAAAAAATGCAGGTATGCGCTGTGTTCACAAGAATACAGCGCACCCCTGTGTTTTCTTTAGCACCAGTGCTAAAAAAAACTGCTTAGCGCCAACGCAGACACCATTTCACCATTGTGGAAGGGTACCTGCGTTGCAGGGATGATTATGTGCAAGAAGGGAAACTTTCCTGCACATAATCAATCATTAAAGGTGATTTGCTCCTTCTATGTGTGCTGCACAATGCAGCACACATAGAAAGAGAATGTGTGCTGCACAATGCAGCACACAGAAAGAGAAAAAAACGAGGAAAAACAAAAGTATTTCTCCTCGCTGTGCCACTCTAACGGCTGCTTTTCAATTGCGTTTTTTGGTGCTGCCTCAAATTTACACATCCTTATAAATCTGGGACAGCGCTAAAAAGCAATGGGTGTTGAAGTGGAACACCCACAGCAACACCCATTGCACATCCCTTTCACAAAAGGTGATGCGTGAAAAGGGGCCATATTTACAAGGCCATGGAAAGCCACGCAGGGTGGCTTTGCATGGACATGTAAATATGGGGTTTTATAGAGCGCCACCGGAGCGTTAAAAAAAGTGGCGCTCCGGTGGCACTAGAGGCTTATAAGTATGCCCCATAGTCTGCCATATCCTGAATCAGCCCACAGGAGTGTTTTAGGTTAACAGTTTTCTTATTGAATGTATGAGTGTGTCCTTCCACCTCCATTGGAATGCGCAAAGGACTATTTTGCATCTGAAGTTACTCAGTGAGCAGCCTGCTAGCAGTGGGGGGCGAGTAGAGGTGGTAGAGCCGCTGAAAGCTTGAGCCAGGCTCAAGCCTGAAGCCTGGCTCTGCTTAATGCCCCATGACAAACTTTCATGTGCCTTCTGCTTGCCACCCTCGCTCTACCCAGGATATGGTGTTAGGGCTAAAGCTGCCGACTTTGGAATTGTGGAACCAAGGGCCAGATTTACAAAGAAATGATGCAGCGCGGCGCTGCAAGCAGTTTAGCAGTGCTGCGCAATTTAAAAAACGCAATGTTTGGGTCCAGTTCGCTCTATATAAAAATAGCAGAAAAATGCACAAAGAGCTAAAAACAAAGCATTAACATAAAAAGAAGAAACACATAGATTCCCATTTAGTAGCTAATGTATACAAAGTGAAACCAGAAAACCTGGCATTCGAAGAACCACCACCGGCGGCAGATCCTTCTCCCACCTCGCCGCCAAGACCTGGAACACCCTTCCACTAAGCCTACGACAGACCCAAGACCTGCTGACCTTCAGGAGGCTACTCAAGACCTGGTTGTTCGACCAGTAGCAGCACCCCCCCCCCCTTTTTTTTTCCCCAGCGCCTTGAGACCCTCGCGGGTAAGTAGTGCGCTTTACAAATTCTGTGATTGATTGATTGATTGATTGGATAAATCACGGCTTCACCTCTTAAATTGTGTGATCTTAGGCAAACATTTTATTTCGCCCAAACTACTTTTTCTTTATAATAATTGCGTATGAAAGCACTTTCAAATGTGAGAGTTGAAAATACAACTTGTACATAAATGAATTGTGTTCGATTTATTAGACTATAATGTTGCTCCATAACAATCTGGGCCACGACCAGGGTCCATATGACAATGATGTTAGTTGTATGATTAAACATTTTCAGGGCTCGGCTCGTAAAAGGGGTCTAAGCCAAGTCAGAACCTCAGCTCAGTTCCGGCTCGGCTCTCCCACTTCCAACAGTGAGTGCTTAGAAAATCATCTGAAAACAGGATGCTACAGAAAAAAGGGATGTTTTTATTTTCTGTACCATTCATTTTTTTCAAATGCTTATGTCTTTGCTCCTGCCTGTCAAACAAGCATTGGCAAAGACAATAGGGTTGATGTTTAAACAGCATGCGCACGCATGTTCTGCACGGCATTCGAACGTCAACCCCATTGATTTAGCCAATAATTGTTCATTAAAGTGATATCTTTGAAAGGCAGCGTGTTTTACTTAATGCAGTAGGCAGTGGAAATCATGGTTGCCTCGCGTTACAAGGTTAAACGCGCAAAGGTGGACTGATTTACAGGGAAATGGAGGGCAAAGGGGGATTAAAGAACTTGTAGTTCGAGAACATAGTAAACTTAGTAAAGCTGGGCTGAGCTAGTCAAGCCTCAGGTGTGCCTAATGAGTGACTGGCTCATCCCCAGCCCTTCTGTCATAGCAGAGGGTTATTAATGTGGAGAAATCTCGTCATATAGCTTCGTTTGCCACCGAACTGCGGATTCAGGTAACGGTTTGTTCTAAATGTTCAGTTTGTTCTCTCTCGAACACCTCTTCTGCGCCGTGAGTTTGTGTGTGTGGGTGGGCGTGTATGTAGATGTCTGGTGGGCTCAGACCCCCTCCTCTTCGTTCGTCACATCTGAAGTTTTATCCAGGTGAGTCTCCTCCCCCTCCCAGACCTGGATGAGGCTGGGGGGACAGGTAACTCTCGGAGCTTGACTGAGTGAGATGTTCGTCTCTCCCCGGAGGTGAAGCAGACCTGCCTCTCCACGGACCCTCCCGGCAGGAGCATCAGGCCAGACTCCGGCGTCAGGGAACGTCCTCTCTCAGCGCAGGCCATAAAAGCCTCACACGGCAGGGGGCAGCAGCTTCTCGCCTCGGCAGGTAAGGCCATGTGCCATGAACTCCCACAACCGTGCATTTCACGGACATATCGAATATGGGTAAAGTGAGGGATTACTATGCCAGATGAAGGGCACTGAAAGGGCAGATAGAGTTAGTTACCGAGGATCACACAATTTAGTCATATGGGAAAGCCAGGATTTTAACCTTTGTCTCTTAATACCGGGCAAAGACACCACCCTCCTCGCTTAAACCTGAATCTGTCGGATATGCGCAATACGTAGGTTTTGCTGCCTAACGTAGCTGTTGTAAGGTTTATTTTTGTGAATTGTATTTCATCTTTTATAGAGTGCAGCTATTAGCAGCGGGTACTGACGTCCCTAATAGAATTAAAGACAGGAATGCTTGAGATACTACAGTAAATAAGCACAAGCTGCTCCAGTGTACTTAAGCACGGTTCAAATAAATGGGAATCTCCTCCTTGGTGAATCGCGTGGAAAGCGCTCCTGGTGACCCGAAGAAGCAGAACCAGAAACGGGTTATCTGTAGGATCTATTTTTTATTTGTTACGACAATCTTATGTCTCCGGAGAGCTTTAATTTTACTGCAGGAATAATAAAGTGCCAGAATGAAAAGTATTAAATGCCAAGCAGGCAAGTGACGTCTGAGGAAGAACAACTCTTAAGTGTTAAAGTGTAATGCATGTTAAGTGACGGATGGCTCCGCTGTCTAATGCCTGCAATATTACGATTGGTGTAAACAAAGAGATAGCACTGCTGTGTAAAGGTCTGAGCATGTTAAACATGTGTAAACTGAGGGTCACCTCTGCTGACCAAAGCTTTAGTCTACAAAATCACTATATAGTGTATGCTGAGGCCAGGGCTCCAATCTTAGTCTATAAGATCTCTGAAACCCAAACCAATAGCTCTGCTGTCCAAGGTTTAAGCCTGTAAGATCGGTGTCACTTGAAGGATAGTTCTGCTGTCTAAGGCCGGAGCCTGTAAAATTGTAAAATATATGTAACCCAAGAGATAGCTCTGGCGTGCAATGCTACAGCCTTTCATGTCTATGTGACTCAAGGGTTAGTTCTGCTGTCAGAGCTCTGCGCCAGTTAGGTCTGTGAACTCTAGGCAGAACTCTGCTGTCTTCAGCCTGAACTTGTAAGATCTGTTTAAGTCGATGATACACGTGCGCTCTAAGCCAATATTCAGGGAGCTCTTTAACACGAAGTCGTCATTTCCTGTTAGATGATCAGTTGGAAAGGGTTCCTTCAAGTCTTCCTCCGGTGGCCTGAGACTGTAGAATCATGGAAACATGAATTTTACAGGCCACCGGTATCTCTCATAGGCGGAGGAAGTGACGCCCTGGACATGGTGTCGCTCTGGGTGTCACAGGTGTTTAGATTGCCTTCTTTGAGTACATCTGCCTTAAGCGTGTATGGGCATAAACCATTCCAACGGAGAAACACGTGCTTCTATCTCAGAGGTTATGACCTTTGATTAGTACTACCCATACTTTACTGTTCACTGATGAAAAAAGAAGCCCCATCTTTGCAAACAAATAGTGTTTGTATCACTGCTTGCTATATTAACTGCGTTCGTGTATTCCAACAAAATACATATTGGTTCTATCTACGTTTAAAATGAAAGCAGTGTGGAACAATTGATATACGACTATTTGGTAAGCAATACATGCAATAAGGTATCCCTATCCGTAAATTATAAGGATATTGCAAGACCCCAAGGAATTCTGTTATACAGGGAACAACGCAGACGACTGAGCTCCTTTATAAAGTTGTGGACTCCTAAGTGACATGCATTGTGCCATAAATATCTGATCTAGATTAATGTTAATTTTGGAAAACAAATCAGAAGAACAAAGAGCCAGTTCTCCTTTTCACTGTTTAAACTGCACCTGTAATTATGCTTTGTGGCCTCCATTTCTCTCTGGCTGCTTGTTCTGGCAGTAGGCTGTATTAACTCACAACTCATCTGTAATAACGTAATACACATGAGGAGCTACGTCATATTCTCATTACAGGTGACTAGAGATATGACGACTTGACTGGTGTAAAGAAATTAGAGACTCACTTTTATAGAGAAATTGTATGCTCCCCTGCTTTGTAATGACATATTTGGATTCATTTTCTATTAGTAAGACAGACCTTGAGAAAAAACTCTCCCACGTCCATCCCAGTTTATCTCTTAGCAACTTATGAAGTGGTGCACTGAGATTGCTTGCATTCATAGGAATCTGTTTGAATTTGAAGCAAGGTGGTAGGTTTCAGCCAAGCTGCTCTGAACTCCAACTGCACCCAGCCAGCATAGCACTTAGACATGGGAAATGGTTGAGAGCCTGCAGAAGCCTGCAGTGTCCTCGGGAGCGCTGAGAGAGGCCGCTCCGTCCAATCCTGTCGCTTCTCTAATGCTGGTTAACAGCATGAGAGCAGCACCAGGATTGGTTAAGTAGGTTAGCTGGGGCCCTGGAAGTGATGTCAGGAAAAGAAGAGGTCCAGAGCCAGGAGGATGTGTCTGCATGTCTGCGCAAGCAGGAAAGTGATTTTTTATTTTTTTATCTATTTATTTTACACACCTACCTCTCCACTGCCATAGTTGGCAGCCACCACTGAAGCAGAGAACACTGAAAATGCGGGCACCGCTGTATTTGTCCCAGCGTTGGCAAACTGGACCGTGACACAGTCAGTAGTCCTCTCTGGGGCCGGCCTAGATCCCAGATTTGGCTCGACAATAACTGTAGGACCTCGGATGGGTCTCACTCTATTCCTGCACTGAGGTTGAATCAGTCGTTCCATAATCCGAACTCGTGACTTGCACTGGTTTCTGCGGCAGGCACATTAACCCTTGAGCTCTGCTACCTGCATAGGCTGTCAGTGCAGTGCCATACATCAGTCATGAATTTGCAGCATTCTGGAGGAGGATTCCTTGTGATGCAGTCTGAAGCCTCCAATGCACCTTACTCTTAGCTTTCCAGCAAAGGATGCAGGAGGAATAGTGACAGGTGCCTCCCACTTCCTGTCCTCACTGGATACTGCTCTCTGCACAGGCACCCCGTCTTGTTGGAAGGCCGCTGTGATGGCCATGAGTTGTGAAGCAGTAGACCCAGAGCCTTATTAAAATATCATTTGGATTCTCACGCTCTCCTCTTTAGCAGTAACCTCATTAAGAGTATATTCAGGGGTCCAATAAACACACCCGAGCTTTTTCTGCTGTGCTTTTCTTCAGTTCTTCCACTGGGCCAGATGTAGATGCATGGCCATATTCACAAACTCCTTTCAATATGCAACTCTGTCTTACTCCTGGAAATTTACGAGCAAATCACCCACCACCTAAAACAGGGATAAGACACAACTCACAGAAAAAGCTTTGTGAACCAGATCTGGATATGCAGGAGTAGGTCACACCTAAGACAGAAATAATACACAACGAAATGCAAAAAAGCTTTGTGAATCACGATAGGGCCCTTACGATGGAAATTGGCATGAGTACACTTCTAGGGCTATTGAAGAGGCATAGTTTCGAGCATCTATCTTTTTACTCTGAGAAAGAGCTGCTCTTGCTCCTGACACTCTATGGCCAAATCTCAACTCTGCTTTTTGCGCCATTGTAGGTTGCTTCGTAAAGGAGAGTTGTCATCTGGGCATATGGTAGTGTGTGCAAAATCCACATTTAGTCATTCCAACAGCCCTCCCCCACTCCCTGATTACACCGAAATCTCATTTCAGTTCAATCGTTTTTTATAAAACCCTTTTAAATTGGGGGTCTGGGTACAATGACTGTTTGATGATGAATATACATTAAGTAAGCCTGGGTGTCACCATCCTTGGTGCCTTTTGTTGTCGCAGTGATACAATTGCTCTTGGCCTTTGGAAAGCTGGTCATATTAGGAAAAAAACAGCACATGCCCAATTTGCCTTCTCTACTCGCATCCACCATGAAGGTCTTCTTGGGCATACATTCTCATATCCTGAGGTTGTGCCACCTGAATTCACTACCTTTCACTCACAAAGTTAGTAAAACTTGTCATAGCTGAAAATAACGCCAGCTGATCCTGACATACCTGCAAAAAAGTGTAACGTCTACGGTACACAAACTGTTTAAAAATGTCAGGATTTCCAATTTTTTTCACGTGGAGATGCCAATTACAAGCATGGAATAGATTTCTCCACTTTAGTGACTCAGCATGTGTTTTTACTGAAGTGTTTTTTCTATGTGTGCTCAAGTTACACAAAGTCCTATTATTGTCTATATTCCCCAGCATTTGTAGAGCTTGTCCTACAGTTCCACAAACTTCAGAAGTTATGGCCCAGGTGGTGCTAAAAGCACGGGAGAGTTCATAACACACCCAGGATTATTACGAGTGTGGGGAAGAGAAGTCTTCATTTGGGAAATAATTTTCTCTGTCAGGACAAAATAAAACAATACATTTATGCGACACTTAAAAGTTACTGTCCTTCTATGGTATCTGATTTCATTCCACACATATGGAGATGTCTAATACAGTCATATTCCATTCCCTGGCTTATGTCAATAACTTCTGTGTCCAAGATCTCCACAAGTCATAGGCAAATATCTACACTTACAGGGATTCCCTACTCCTTTGTGAACCTAGCTCAAAATACACAGCCCTGTAGTCAATTATTTCTAAATTTGATGTTACCTGGTTAAGAGAAGTGACAGACTGGGTTTAGAACCTTCAGGCTGCATGTACAGATGCTTACTCAAAAGCTTAATGCATCGCGAAAGGGTTCCTACAACATCTGGCAGTGATTCAGCTGAATATGAAAAATCTTTACAAATCCTCTTCTGCATGCATGTACTTTGGCTGGGGAAACCAAGCAAGGCCACACCAGTATGCTAGGACTGGTCAGTCATTTCTACCCTAAGAGTGAAGTGAGAGAGACTGCCAACGGCTCACTGGCATCCCCCACCCAAAGAATAGCAGCCATCATGGATCACATGCTATCCTTGGCAACAAAATTCACAGGAAAAAGAGGAAAGTATGACCTGAGGAAAGACTTACGATGTCATCACTGTCACAGAAAGTACAAAACCACACAGAAAAGGTAGGAGTAGAATTTAGAAAATCATAGATGACATGATGGAGACCATCTTCAGGGGTGTAGCTTGGTTAGTTAGATTTGGGGTGTGTGGAACATAGATTTCCCAACCATCACTGCCATTGAAATGGCAAAATGGATGAAAATAGTCTTAAATTTAAAAGACTTCTCTGCACCACATGAGAGCCATACAGTCCTTTGTTTGTTCTTGGCCTGTTTTGTTTGAGAGGGAAGAGGAGGGGTGGGTGTATACAATCTCTGCAAAGTTTCATAGAGATGTGTGTCTGTGCTATGAGGGCTGCTAATCCGAATGGAAACCCGACCATAGACACTCCCAGCCCGACTGGAGGTTCCTGGACCCAACTAAACACACCAGAAAACATCTATTGGGGGGTATCACACCCCAAAACCCACGTCTGGAGCTACGCCCCTGGCCTCTTGTGACTGAAACCCCTTGGTAGGCACAGGTTACCCCCAGTCAGGCTTCTCTTGGTCCATAAAAACATTGTAAATACCCTGAGTTCTCTACACAAAGTTTAACAGGTGTTTTAAAACTGTGCCCACGTTACGCAGGTTAGCCTCATCTATTGTTGGCAAAACATCAAGTCAAATGAGTGTGGTCGTGCATAGGAGATGGAGAACTGGCGGATTTTGAGGCTACTTAAACCAGGAGTGCATCAAATGTCAAGAACGAGATGCTTCTCAAGGTTGTGCTTTGTCCCTACTACTCAGCAAGTTCTTCGCTGCATTTTCAGGTAGCAGCCTATCAGGCAGCACAGCTGTCCGGTTTGCTAAAGACATCTTGAGGACAATTAAAAAGTTGACCTAGGAATTCATTTCGCCCGTTGCTTACCATTGACTTTGTGGTTTGTAACTCACATTTTCTGGCTTTCTATTTGCTGGATTTATTTGCTTTAGGCTGTCCAGCTCGAGTTTGTCCCTCCTGTTGCCCAAACCTTGCTTACTGTATGCTTCCACAAACTCGCTTTCTGTAAACATGCCTTTAAATTTTGTTTTTATCTTGTCACATTTGCTGTGCATTCAAAGACAGAGGTCAAGCTGCATCTGCTAGGTGTTTATTTTTCTTTCTCTGACTTCAAAATGAGAAGATTTATGTGACAATCATGCTGGGTAGTGGGGGCCTGCTTGATGAAGGCTGTACAGATGCAATTTTTTTTTTAGCACACAGCAAAATTTAAATGTCTGTAAATAAACTGTGCTGATGTTCAAATCAATACTTTGGGTGATGACATTTCCACACATTATCATTTGCGTGCTGAGTACATTTATCAATAAAACTGTATGTGAGTGCAAATGTAATGATCATTTCAATTGAAGATGTGTTGTCTGTTGTGGCAGTATGCTACCATACCATGCATACTCCATGTTACCCATTCCACTCTACTCTGCACCACTCCACACTATGTCACTGTACTCTTCTCTGCACCACTCCACTCTGTGCCTCTCTACTCTACACCACTCCACTCTACTTTATGCCAATGCACTCTACCCCACACTACTATGCACCACTACATTCTTTGCCGCTTCATTCTACAGCACTCCGCAGCACTCCACTCTATGCCACCCTACTCTGCCACACTGCACTCTATGCTATTGCACTCTACTTCAATACACTATACACCACTTTACTCGAAACCAATGCACTCTATTCCACTGCACTCCAGGCCACTATACTCCTTGACACTGCACTCTATGCCACTTTACACCATTGCACTCTGTCACTCTACACCACTCTACTCTACATTACTGCACTCTACAATACTCTACTCTGCAGCACTGCACTCTCTGCCTTTCACTGTATCCTATGCCACTCTATTCTGCACCATTTTACTCTAATTACTCTATGCCACTGCACTCTACAGCACTCCAGTCTAGGCCACTCCACTCTGCACCACTCCATACCACTCCACTCTGCAACACTGTACTCTATGCCACTACTCTATACTACTCCATTCTACCCTGCACCACTCCACTCTACCATGCACCACTCCACTCTACATCACATCACTCTACTCTGAAACATTCTACTCTAGTCTACGCCACTCCACTCTATGCCACTGCATTGTATGCTATGCCACTGTACTCTAAACTACTGCAGTCTACGCCGGTGCGCTGTATAGCACTTTACTCAGAACCAATGCATCCTATGCCACTGCACCTACGCCATCTACTTTGCATTACTGCACTTTATGCCACTGTGCTCTACAATATTCTACTCTATTCCACTGCACTCTATGCCACTGCATGCTACATCCAACTACACCACTGCACTCTGTCACTCCATTCTACTCTGCACCACTGTACTCTACGTCACTGCACTCTGTAACTCTCTGCAACACTCTATGACCCTGCACTCTGATACTCTACTCTGCACGACTTCACTCTATGCCACTGCACTCTATGCCATTGCACTAAACTCTGCACTACTCAACTCTTCGCCACTCTACTGCACTCTACGCCACTGCACTCTATGCCACTATATTCTACGCTACTACACTCTATGCCACTACACTCTATGCCACTACACTCTACCCCACTCTACGCCATTGCATTGTACTCTGCACCGCTCTATGGTATGTC
The DNA here is from genome assembly GCA_963921515.1 of Calotriton arnoldi. Classification (NCBI taxonomy): domain Eukaryota; kingdom Metazoa; phylum Chordata; class Amphibia; order Caudata; family Salamandridae; genus Calotriton; species Calotriton arnoldi. The sequence goes on along the minus strand of CAWUFW010018649.1, from coordinate 81,807 downwards.
ACTGCACTCTATGCTACTCTTTATCACTGCACTCTGCGCCAATGCACTCTATGCCAATCTACTCTGCACCACTGTACTTTATACCACTTCACTCTAGGCCGCTCTACTACACTACACTCTACGGCACTCCACTCCACAATACTCCACTCTATGATAGTCTACTTCATTAAAATGTGCTCCACTGATACTCTAGTCCACTCTATGCCACTCCACTCTACAGCACTTTACTCCACTCTATGCCCTTTTACAGCACTACTCCACTCTACGATGCTCTGCTCAACTCCCTCTATGCCACTCCATGCCACTTTACTCCACTCTATTCTATGACTTACTAATCCACTCTATGCCACTTCACTCTATGAAAGTCAACTCCACTGTACGCCACTCTACTCTACAACACTCTACGCAGCACCATCTATGCCACGCCACTCTGCTCTACACCACTGCATGACAGTCTATGCCACTACACTCTGTGACACTCTACTCAACTCTGAAATTGTGCTCCACTCAACTCTAGGCCCTTCCACTCTACGACACTCTACTCCCTCCACGACACTCCACAACACTGTACGATACTCCTTGACATTTCACTTCACTCCTCTCCAAGCCACTCAACACTACTGTACGCCACTCCACGCCACTCGACTCCACTTTATGATACTCCTCTCCACGCCACTCTCCTTTACCCTTATAACTTTTAGCCATGCTGAACAGCTGCCACTCTGGTGTGCAACATTGCTAAAATGTATTGGCAAAGCCAATAGCTCTTGCATAGGCGAGACCTATTGGCTATGCCAGTGCTAGTTTGTCACTCTTCTGTTTTGACATTGATCTGCTTATGCTAAGCAAACTAACTACTACAGAGAGCAGCATTTTCATCCCAAAAAAGAAAACGTGACGAAATACAGTTGTAAGAAATTAAGTCTCGAGTTTCCAGCTTGGACAATAAAAAACACAGTACTCCACTCTCAATGAACAACATTTACCTTTAATAAAGCACGCTGCAAAAGGCAAGAAATTACAATTATTGGTTTAAATTAAATATTTTATCAGTTGCTTTTCAAACGCACAGTACAGCAACATTTATTCTCTACATTCCTTAATCGCAGCAGAAATAAACTTAAGTATGATCAGGGTTCTGTTGAGATGATGTCATTGCTAACCTGTTAAATGAGCCGGTACATGCACTCTTTAGTACACATCACTTAATCATCGATTAAATCATCAAAATATATAGGAACTGTACTTCACACCAGTAGGTTATCATCAAAGCATGTCACAATTTTTTCTCACCTTGATAAAGTTGCTGTTGAGGATTATAATAGAAGTGATAATCATAAAATATACACCTCTGAGCCCTTTATCTGCTTCCTTGACCTCTTCATTCCATCCTGCCATTTGTACACTTTCCTCTAAATACATTTCGATTCTTGGGGTCCAATAAAAAAAAAGTGCTAATGTGCACTCATAGATTTTATTCCTTAGTTTTGGGACATACTTCCAACATTTTTTGAATTCTAGAAGGTTTCCAAGAATACTTCTCTAAACCAATCGCAGTTTGCCAGAGTGTTTGTCAAACATTTTGTGTATTCTCAGCTATGTGTATATGAAGGCTATTTTGCATGCATATTGGGACACAGTTTACTATTGTGCATGTTACAATGCCTTTGCATCAGTACAATTGCACTTTTCCTTTTTCCCCATGAGGAAAATATTCTTTTTTTAGAGAAACTCTTTCTCATTCATAAAACCAGTTTTGGATTTTTCCCTTTCCAATCCACACTGGACACTGTTTTTCTCCTGTCTTTCACATTAGTAATTCTCCAACTTTCTCAGAGTGGGAATGGGTCATTGAGAAATATGTGAATTTCCCAAAAAAACTCACAAGTCTGTGAGTGTTCCCAAAAGTTCCAGGACAACCGCTCCCTAGAATAACCATTCCTTGCTACTGGAAGAAGATTTACTCCTGAATAATATCACCCTATTGAGGCGTAGCGAGGACACTACGGGCTCTAATGCAAACAAGGAAAACAAGCACTAGTAAATGCATTAGGTTTTTTGTTGTAAATTTTAGCACCCAAAGGTATTGGAGCTCTTTACATGAACACCAGTTACATTATGTAAGGACACATTAATTTTAGGTTAATTTTTAAGGGAAGGTGAGATTAAGTGATGTGCCCAAAATCACAGGATGTTGAGTAACCCTGGGCGAAGTACTACGCTACGCTTGCGTAGTTTGCGAAGTTTGCGCTACTTCGCACTACGTGAATTGCACGTAGCACATTGCAAACACGCGTAGCGTAGCGGTCATTTTTTGCTTGCTCGCGGTCCTCAACGTCAAGTTGGCGACCGCGAGCAAGCAAAATGACATCCCGGCGAGACTTTTTCTCGTTCGCGATCAGCAACATCAAGTTGCCGATCGCGAGCGTGGAAAATAAACCTCCCGGCGAGATTCTCAACGCGGGAGGTCAGGTTTCTCATTGCGAGTGGTCGCATATGCTCGCGACCGCTCGCGATGAGAAACTACCAGTCCGCGTTGAGAAGCTGCCGCTCGAGTAGAAATCTACTCGAGCAGCAGAATACGACCGCTTGCACTGTGCAAGATGCGGTTTGCACTGATTGCACAGTGCGGACAAGCATCCGGCACTGTGCAATCAGTGCGAACAGCATTTTGCACAGTGCACTACGCAGTTCGCGTAGCTACGCGTAGCTCGCGTAGTGCGAAGTGCACTTTGCGTAGCTACGCGTAGCGCTACTACGCGTGTTGAGTCGATGCTGAGACTTGGTTCTCTAGTTCCAAAGTCGGCAGCTGAAGGCACTGTATGCGAAAGCTAACACAAGGTGCTGTGTGTGAATCTGTTATGTGAACAGCCTAAATGATATTGTAGGGCCCCTCTACAAATGTGCTACACGGGAAAGATACCTAGTTTAGTAAGTGCTACGAATTAATCACACTTGGTACAGCAGTGCTGATCACTCGTCCATGTAATACTCAAAAAGTCCACATGGCAAAGTTGGATCTCTTCATACTTAAAAACGAGCGCCTACTTCTTACCTTCACTCTTTAATTGGACTAGCCACACCGTCAATAAATCTATTAGATTAAAACACTCAAGGGGTGGGGGCGCTTAATTATTAGCCCAATAATAAATAAAGTCTCAGACACAAAGCAGTATTTAAGTGAGGCGGCATTAGTAAATTAATGCGAGTTATTCACCCTTAAAACTGCAGCATGGGGATGCAGGGGCGAGGCTTAGTGTTAGAAAGTGCAACGAGTCAGTGGCATAGTTAGGAATAGGGCCTTTCATACGATCCAATACCTAACACCTGAATGACGCTGGCATTGCCTTTGCACTTTAGATCTTACAACTAATTGCACATAGGGTCACGCTGACTACTCAAGAGCCTCAGGTAGGTCAGATGCCCAGAGTAGACTGTCACAAGACACATGGACTAGACAAACAAAATACAGACACCCTACACGTGAACTCACTCTTGCTCTACCCCACCTCTACTCTTGCATCCCCAGAAGAGGCTGCTGACTGGTGATGGGTGCGGCTGGAAGGAGCCGGACAAGTTATGAAACTTGTCCTAAGATCCGCCTTAATATGTAAAGGGAGAGAAGAGGAAGCGATTGGTAGCAGCGCACGTCAAGTGTCCAAACCGGTGTGAGCTTTACCATGAGACACATACAAATTACCTTTGTGCAGCTCTGCACCCCCCAATTTAATGTACCCAGGAACCAGTAGCGGCTCCTGGAGGGAGTGGTGCGGGGCGGTGAGGCGGGGCGGGGAGGGGCAGGGTGGGGTGTAGTAAACCACGGAATACGGCTGAACGGAGGTAAGTACATAAATAAATAAACAAAACGAATTACATTGCGCACGCTGCAATGCCAAATGGCGCTGCAGATTTGGCATTGCAGCGTGCGCAATGTAATTCGTTTTGTTTATTTATTTATGTACTTACCTCCGTTCGGCCGTATTCTGTGGTTTACTACCCCCACCCTGCCCCTCCCCCGCCCCGCCTCACCGCCACGCACCACTCCCTCCAGGAGCCGCTACTGCCAGGAACATACGTAACAGAGCGGAATAAAAAAAAACATTGTCCGTAAGTGCCACACAAGAAAATACTTCATGTCTTGGACTGCATGAACCCTGTCAGCCTAATCACATGCACCATACAAATGTCCTGAAATGAATAAATATAGCCATGCAGAAACTTAACGCTGTGCGTCTGAAGGGTAAGGGGAGTTTCTCGTCACCACCACTGGAGCCAATAGCGGCCCAAGTTCCAGGTAGAGTCCACATACTGTATAGAGGGCTCTAAAGCTGTATGTATGTACATACACATGTCATCGTCACCAGGGGCTGGTCACCACTGGACAACCACCGAGCCTGTCCTGTCAGAAACATGCCCTTTAACTTGCGCTGGCTCACTCCCTACCTCCGCCACTGTTCAGTGTAGGGCTCGTTGGTGTAATTCCAGTACTGCACGTCAACGCTGGTGCCAGACAAGTAAATACACTCACACATGTTGAGAAGGGGCATGGGGTGCAGCATCTGTGTGCACAGGGGTCCTTTGTGTCAGAGGCACTGCATCGGGAGGAGGGCGAAAGTACGGAATGGAGGATGGGTGAGAGAGGAGGGTGGGATGGATGCAAGTGTGGGGGTTGGGGTCCCTACCATGTATTTACTTTAGCAATACTTGTTGTGCCAATAAAGTAGATTGTATAATCTTCAATGATGTGTTTCTCCTGCACATGGGCAAGTAGAAGGTGGTGTACGCCGATGACAGGGAAAGAATGAGGAGAATCAGCCGTGTAAGATGATATAGAATCTGTGGGAGGAGCGGCATGGGAGATTAAGCTGCTGCACCTGGGTTGGAGTTTGGGGCCGTACTTTCTTGCAAGGCAATATCCTTAGAGGCGGCCATATTAAAGTTATACTGTTTGAGCATGACGCTAATAAGAGAAGAGCCGGCATAAAACTGATGAGGCACATGCAGTTCCGAATGAGAGGGGGGAGAGCTGTTGGCTATGCAGGCAAGCGCTGTGTAGGCAAAACATCATAAAAAAGTTCAGCTTCAAAAGGGGATTAAAACAATACTTGGGCTTCGGGACACTGATAAGTGCAAACACACGAGGAAGAACAGGAAGTAGCATGCTATAGCCAATAGAAAAGGAGGAAAAGTAAGTGGCAGGCACAGGACCCTTTTAAGATATATTAGATTTCACAAGCACATCGCAAGCGCTTTGCAGGTGAAGCCTGACAAGGTCACTCCTATCTCCAAGTCCAGTAATACAAGACAGTCATGACTGGAGTACAATTTGACACCCATTCGCCTCAGCTCCAGTGCCACTGCCCTTGCTGCACCATTGATAGATATCCCTCTGCTGATACTAGGGGTAATATTATATAGGAGTAAATACCTTTACTAGATCAAATTCACATTTTGTGAAATACAAAAAGTTTCAGTCATAAATCAAGCTATTTGCAATTGCAAGTTGAGCATACACACACAACCGGTTTCGTGAAGTTTCCTCCTGGTGTACAAATGACATGGAGCCATCTGCATTTGATCCATATGTTAGGGTTGTATCCTGTGTTCTGATTGACAACCTCACTGTCATTGTAAAGAAAGCTGACAATTTCCGTGTCACAGTTTCGTCACCCTTATTAGTAAACCAATTGTAGTATTATAAATTAATCAATATTGTATGGTATGTAATTAACACCATTCAGTTAAAACATATTTATGATTGGTGAAGCATAGAAGTGCAGTTTTCTCTGGGCTGTTGCTAAAGAGGGCAACTACCTACGGTAGGTGTAATACAGAAATTTAAGATACAGAGAAAATTAGATTCTCATTTAGAGAAAGTAGTGGAAGTTACAGTACTTCCATGATTCCAGTAATTAAGTTACTGCGAGTAGTAAACCTGAACATACACTCAGCTTATGCTTAAATGGTGGCTCTAGCGGATTCCTACAAGTACAGATGTCCTGAGCAGTCAAGTGGTATTATCACACATCTAGAGGCAGTAATATCAATTTTTAAAATAGAAAAATAAATTCAGATGCACATAAATCCACTTACCTCACATTGTTTACACCCCTGACAACCTGTGAGGGCATAAGTGGCTCACATATTACCTGCAGTCTGTATGTACCATAATTCCGCCACTGCTGGTTTTGTCTTCTATAGCCAGTACTGAGCCGTTTCTGTGCCTCTGATCAATGTAACAATGTTACTTCTACAAGTTTTGATGCAGTGGAAGCTTTTCGTACTTCAACAACTGGGCCCATAAATGATTTTTACAATTTTAGCCACTGAACTCAGATTTTATACTGATGGACCTTTCTTCGCCGTAGTGAGGGGTGAGAAATCAGGATGTTCAAACGGTTGCCCACCCAATGAGGACCAATAATTGGTAGGCAACTCACAAGTTAGAGATAAAGGTTCAAATACACTACTAACAGAACCATGCTATAAAAATAAAGTATTGCAATTGGAAGACCCAACCTCCTAAAGAAGTTCAGTCTAACCAGAATCATACAAACTAAGAGTTCTGCAGTTGCTACACAGAATAAAAACAGCAGAACCCAATGTTCTGAAAATAAACTATGACTCGCCCTGTCACGCATTTAGAAATCAATATCTCATAAGCACAGTTTCTAGGAAAAGAACATTAAGACACAATAACAGACTCAAACAAATTTAGATAATTTAGCTATTGTATTAAAGATCCGAAATCAATGCATATGAGTAACATTTTAAGTAGCTCAGCCAGGAATCTTACAGCACGTATTATAACACCACATATTTAGTCAAAGTAATCTATTCACAAAGAGGATGGGTAAGGTTACAGATTCCTACTACCAATAAAGGCGGGAGGATGGTTCAAAAGGGTTCTCTCAGATGGGGCAAAGAGATCAAGTTAGAGTCCACTAGGGGAAAGTCCATGGACATGGGCAAATGGGAAATGGAGGAAAAGTCAGGAAAGTTCAGACCTGGTTCTCCTTAGACAGCTCCAAATAGTCCAGCAGGCAAGTTCATTAGCAGAGAAGGAAAAGGCATGAGGCATGAAAAGGTAATCAATCAGTCTGTTGGCAAAGAAGGATTCCAATCGATCTGCTAAGAAAAGCAGTAGCCATAGCAGCAGCCACAGTAGAAGGGTGGTGAGGGTCTCGTCCTCCTCTGGAGAGTCACTTTTATATTCCATATCGTCCATTTGTGACCTCATTTGTCACCCTAGAATGGTCTTACCATCATGTGACCATTCATCCGTTCACCAGGTATAAATTTGATACTCCAGCATAATTTCTCATGCTGCTCATGAGAAACGACTGTCCGTTCCTTCCTCACAGGTCAGTCAACAAAGAGCTATATACTTTTTTGCTCTTCATGGGTTTAGTCAAAAGGTCGTGTTCCCACCGATTCACTCACAATAAATACTAGAAAAATGTCCTATTGATGAAAGAATGTTGCATAAACAGAACAGATAATGCAACATTTGAAGAAACGTAGCAAAGTCCATTACACCAGGCTATGAAATAATGCAGCCTAAGGGAAAAAGGCAATTTAATGCATTTAAAATTTGCATTTCTTAATTAAGTTCAAGCGTAACAAAGTAAATCAAGCATCTCAGATAGAGAAATAGTCAGTGATTATTGCATAGAAATGTATAAACTTGAATATGCCCTACTACTACGATTTTCAAAGTACATACATGCAAAGTATTATTAAAATTGATTATAATAAAATCATTTTAGTGGATTTAGGGCTCCAATAATATCAAGCATTTACATTGAAAATATCATTCATGTAACATATTGCATATGAATTTTGCACCACTTTCTCTTCTCATGATGCATTACAATGAAATCAATAGAGATGCTAGGTCTCATCATTAGAATTGCACTTTTGTATGAGTGAAAGCATTTTCATCAATAATTTTCATAACTGTTTTGCTATAACACTCAATTAATAAGCATGTTGAACTTATTGCAATTAAATTTTTCTAATTCTACAAATCCAAGCACACTTTTATGGTACTGGTATTTTACCTTTTGTCAGTTTCTGTGTCATTTTTCTAGACGTGTGCAAAATACACATTAGAGTTTGTGTCAAAATCGATTATTGTGTTGTGTAAATAATAATAAGCTTTTACGCTGTAACAAGATTAAATGATCGGATCTGTGTTTGTGTTTCAGACATCACCCCAAAGGCTTCTGGGAAAATACTGCACTGCTTGGCGTTTCCTTGGGTATGCTTACTGGCAAAATGGAACATTTATGCTGTCAAATGATTTTCACAAATAACAACACTGATTTCCCAGCCAACTGTAGCCAGTCTTCAACATTTCTAAGCTAGGAGTCAACCACAGAGTGAGAAGAGGAGCAGCTACAACACCGTGCACCTCCTTCTACCTGGTCAGCCAGCAACAGACACTGCTCAAATTCTCTCAGGAATCTTTGCTGAATGAGGAACAACGGATCCCTATGCACGTGTAAATTTGTCTTCTCTGACTGACCTGTGTAGATAGTGAGATCCTCTTGTAAAAGAGCTTACCAGGAATAGAAACAACGGACAGAGTTAATGAAGTTCTTTTCTTCAGCGCCTAACCACTCATCTGCACCTGGAGCAAACCCCACTCTCCCCAGATACAGATCTTAAGCAGGCCATTTTGTAAGAGATCAATTAATGGAGTTTGTAATTGAACAGTAGACCATCGGCTGTAGACCATCAATACTAGCGCATACATCACAGGAGCAGGCCCTTCCTCTGGGATGCGATGGACCTGAATAGATAACTGCAGTTAATATAGGTCAGTTAGCAATGAGTGTGGCCCCTCATTGGTGACGGAGAAATCCATGTAGCAGATACTCAAATCTTGTCAGCACCTCTGTTTTTACAAAACAATCAACATCTAAAGAGAGTGAACAGAGCACTTCTTCCCAGATAAAAGATAGCTGTATGCAAGTTCTGAAGTTGACATCCGTAGAACAGACTTTTTAAAGAATTAATTAAAAATACACCTTTTTGCAAACAAATCAGATAATACTGGATTAAAATGTCCAGTAACTACTGCAGGCAGCTTGTGGACAGAAGGACTATAGCTCCTCCTAGTTGTATGCAGTTTGCTGTCCCATCTCCTCATGGATACCCTCATCATACACCACCCGAGACCTTGACCAACATCCCTTTCCTGTTTTACCCGACCAACCTCGACCCGGCTTACTATGATGCTTACGGAGGGATGTTTCCATACTCCCCCTTCCATGGCCACTTCGGCCTCTATGACTCACCTTTTGAGCCTGCCTTCATCCAGAAGCGTAACGAACGTGAACGCCAGCGTGTGAAGTGCGTGAATGAAGGCTACGCAAGGCTTAGGGGCCACCTGCCTGGTGCCATGTCAGAGAAGCGACTAAGCAAAGTGGAGACGCTCAGGGCAGCAATCAATTACATTCAGTACCTCCAGGATCTTCTGAGTAGCTCTCCGGAGAGCGAGGAACACTGCAGTTTGAAAGGTGCCACCATGCCCAGGTTTGCAGCTGAGATGACAAGAGACTGCAAGAACAAGGACGAATCCAGTCTGTCAGGGTCATCTTCCACTTCTTCTCCGTCCTCCTACTGCGAGTCTGAGGAGTCAAGCCATCTGCCATCACTTTGAACAAAGACTTAGTCAGTTTGTACTCACACTGGTCAAATCTTGAAGGTTAGCAGCAGCCCGTTTCTTGAATGAGCCCACTATTTGTGGAGTGGGACACCGGAACCGAAGGCTCAGTATAGATGACATGTATTCCATTGCGTAAACCAGCCTTGTTGTGCATGCTCTGTTTATAATGAAGTCTTAGCCCTGACGTCATCACCAAAGGTTGGTGCTAATGTGTGTACTCTACACTGCTTTTAGCTACCAGGAGAAGGATCCAGGATAAACAGCCATAGGGCCTGATTGTCAGTGTTACCATGCAGAGGTAGGTCAATGTATGACAGGGCATTGGTACTAACCTACCTTTCCATCACATTGCATTAATTCATAACTAAATAGAAGGAAATGGAGTGGGCTCAGTGAGCATAGTGTTAGAATGACTTTTATTCGGACAGTGATGCCTCTGGAGTGTTTCTAACCAAAGCAGTAATGAGGTCTGCTGGTAGGGGCAATGTGAGGAATACAGTGCCTCACATTCAGAGGTCATTTCTCTAGTTGAATGGCTTTTTAGCCACTTTAGGGGGAGGTACCTGAGACTGGGGATCACAGCCAGCACTTTGGAATATCAGGCTGTCCACAAATTTGGGCTGTGTTTATAACCAAACAAAAATGCATATATTTACAGTATACAAATTATACTGCAAACACACAATACAATGCCCACACTCTACGCCACCTCGGCTCATTCTTATTGTGTTGCATTAGTCTTACCGAATCCTTTGCATCCTTTCAGACTGCTTCATGACGTAACTGTCTGTGGCTGGGATTCCATCGACATTTAATAATTATACACTTGCAAACAGCAAAGGCTATCCCAACTGCACAAAGAGTTACAGGCTACATGTGCATGCTAAGAAAGAGTTAGAATGGCACACCTTTAACCAATGACATCCAAAACAGGTCAAGATAAAGCATGACTGTGTACTCAGCCAATAAACACTTTACTTACTGGTTGTAAACACTGCTTTGAGTGTGCATTTTGGGGTTACACATTTAAATATCCTTATTTACTAGTGCGAAATCACTTTCTACAATCTCAAAAGTTGGTTTTGCATCTTGTTGTGTGCATTTTTTTCATGAGTACAATCTTCACAGGAACGGTGAGTGGGCATAGAGTGGGTGTTCCAGGGTTCTCTGCCCTATGGGTCTGTGCAAGTTCCACAAACCTACACACTTGTGAATCTTCTCTTTGAGTCCTTCTTACCATGGAAAGTGCAGACGTGAGGAGATTAAAACATTTCCAAAACTGGTGGTGGCTTAATGAAAGTAGTTCTCCACCAGAAAAACAAAATCCTTGTTCAAAAAACAGGAAACATGTATGATTTTCATGTGCACTTGCTTGACAGATCTAAGCATGGCAGAATATACATTTGTAAATTTGCTTATGTGGAAATGGAATTCATTACTTGTTTCGTGAGAACATTGACAGTCAGAGGCTCCCAGGCGAACTTCTGGAAACTTTTGTGAATTCCTGAAATGATAAATATGCACCCATGCGAGGACACAACCATCCGAGTGTCGACTCACAACTTTCTTTAAGAGTCCGGTCCGTAATGCTTTGCAAAATAAGATGTGCAGGCGGGGGTAAGGGCATGAGTTGGGCCTGTTGTACTGATGACGCGCACCCGACCAGGTTGGACAGTGAAGAATCATTTTTCAAATGTTCGTGTAGGGTTTTCTGTACATTCCGGCTCTGAGTCCTAGAATCTTTAAAGACTGCCTCTGACCTCTGTTTCCTCAGACCCGGTACAAGCTTTGTATTTTGTATTTGTAAAGCGCAACATAAACCGGAAGAAATCTTGGCACTGTAACTAATCAAGTTGGCTTAAAACCTGCTTAGGCTATCATCTAGCACTAACACCAAAGGTGTATGTTTGCACTTATATTTAATAAATGGTCTACTGCTATAATGACAAGTTTAAAAGTGGGCCTCCCAAAAACCAGTTTTCCTGTTAGAGTTTTTATAAATGTTTCTCGCTAAAGTTGTTTGTGTTTTTCTTTCTGCACTTTACAGACCAAAGTGGGACTTTGTCTTCCTCGTTTAGTGTTTATCAGCACACCGAACTCATTACTGGAAAAAGCCAAATAAACTGAGATCATGTAATTGAATCTGGTCCTTGATGTGAATCTGCCAAATGACCTCCTTTCTTTATTGCAGCATTTCTTCTTCTCCACATTAGGAGCAGGGAGACTCTAAGCTGTCTCAAACCCCCTCATTCCGGACCGGAAGCACCCTCCTCACTTACCATTCATTCGACCCGTAGCTTTGCCAACACGCTCCAGGGCCGGTTTTGCTTCGCTCCTTGTTGTTCATGTGCTGGGGCTGCCGCGTACCTCTGATCCTGTGCCAATCAGGGATCGATAATCAATATTAACGCAATCGCTGGCCCATACTCATACACCCAACAAACAATCCCTGTTGCGCTGGTATAGTTTGATGTTAAATCAGTTATTCATATATACAGGATCATATTCAACACTCTAACTTCATAACTGAACCTGTATATCAACTCTCTTTCCTCTGGTCGATGGACCTAAAGTTGAGAAGTTGATGGTAACAATTAGCACTAACTATCTATCTATATTACTAAATAAACCCCAAACTCAGTGTAAGGTTAACAGTGTTTATCGCAAAATAATGTGAAGGTAAAATACTCATCTTGTACAAGTTTACAAAGCAAACATAGATTCAACCACAGAGCGAGAACATTAATCAGAGCAAACAGTGTCAAACTCATATCAACTGAACAATTATGCAAATGAGGGAGTGGATAGATGAAGAGACAAAAGATTCAGAAACAAATATACATTTGCAAATGATTATGCAAAGTACGGATCATTTACCTATACTAACCCAAATATTTCAGTGGAAAATCTACCCCTGGCCATGGGAATAGATGGGGTTCCCCGAGAAGGTTCAGGGAACAAAGAGTAGGACAGGAACAGGAAATAAACAGGCCTCAATCTGGATACAGCAAACCGATGGACAGCGACGATCTCCCTCGCTCTAGCTTCTCCAAAGACGCGCGCCCAACGATCCCCCAGGCACCCCAGTTATACCCTAAAACCTACATGTCCAACCCATCATTGTAGCAACATTTCAGAAACTCAGTCTCTCATTGGTCAGTTTAGGGGTGTTCTATCATACCACCATAGTCACGTCCATGTTTTCACAGCATTCTTTGTTTTACAGTTTTCTCATTACATCAACCACGTCTCATGAATACACATTTCCTCCAAAAAATAACATGTTGCAAGTCTCTACACTTTCATTGTTCGCCTCGACAGTTTCTGCAGAATGAGTTTGTACATTTGCACTTGATCCCACGGCCATCCTTCCATTACTTGGCAGTCATACAATAATCCTTGAAGGTTATCAGCCGTTGCCTTCTCCATTCTCACTCAGAGCTCGATTTTCAGCATATTTATTAATTTTTATTTCTCCTTAACCCTCGAATGACATGCAAAGATGTAGGCCCATGCGGGCATCACTACGATGAACAAAACACAAACATTATTATTTTCACGAAATAAAATTCTCACTGTTCACCACCCACCATTGCACTAGCCCCCGTGGTAATTCTAGCAAGAGCATTAATGTGCAAAAAGCGGCATTATTATTTTATTTTTCCTTTTAAGCAGAACGCAAATGCGGCCTAGTTTTCATGCATTAGTCCACGCATTAGTGCACGCATGCGCAAAAGCGTTTCCCCATGTTTTCGTGTTTTTACATGTTATTTTCACAGCACACTGTTAGTAAATGTTACTGAGGACTTAATCCGAGCAGGTTTATTTTCTCCAAACCCTGCTCCATCAATTCCCCCCTTTGATGGCATTTTTGAGCCATCACAAAATAACCATCATACCAATTGCCACCTTTATCTTCATCTAAAGGTCTGTATTTCTTTCTCGTTTTGCCATTTTCTCATCTAGATCTTCAATCATTTCATAATAGTTTCCTCTCATATCTTCTAGTTCTATCTCTTCTCTTTTTCTTTTTCTTGCTTTACGTTTATTGTCTGACTCTGTCATCTCCTTCCTTCCACATCTACACTTGCAACATTTATATGCCATTATTATTGACAATGTCACTACAGCTATTGAAAAAATTGGTATTAGTATTTTCCCTAACAAGCTACTCCCAAATGTAGAAAACCATTTACCTACGGAGGAAAAACCCTTACCAAGTTTCTCCCAAACACCATTAACCTCCAGTTGGGTCAAGTCTTCATGCAATTTCATAATATTCTTAATATACCCATCAAGACTTTTACTTTTATCAGGGATATAAGTACAGCAGTGTTGTATTTTTAACATGCCACAGACTCCGCCCTCTTTTGCCAATAAAATTTCAAGGGCAAGTCGATTTTGCAAAACCATTGATCTAATTGCAACCATTTCAGTATCAATCATCAGGAACCCACTAGCAGTATCTGTTGATAAACGATCAACCACTGTGGACAATTTTCGAATTTTATGTGAATTTAGAACGACTCCAACTGAGGGTATCAGTGCATCAAAAGTATCACCAACTATTTCTGAAAAACTTGCTCTCTTTTTACGTGTTAGTCCATGTTTTATTTCATTGATTTTATTATTTCTATCTACATGATACACTTTGGGGAATATAATTCCAAAATAACAACTACCATACCAATGTGCTGGGAACCTATGGTAAGCATTCTTACCGCACACATAATAAACTCCTGGATAAACAGGATCAGTTCCACCTTTCAATCCCCATCCACCAGTTATTAGAAAAGTATGTTCACATTCACTAGTACCAATGAAATAATTATTATAGTCAGTTTTTAGTCTAAGCAAGCAAAGTTTCCCTTTATGATACCAATCCAGATACATTGCAGCGTAAGTCTCGCCCTTTTTATAATTTCCCTCTCTGAAAGCCAAAGGTGGTACATGTGACTTCTGTTCAGCAGCTTTTCTTTGAAAATCCTGTCTTCTATCTTCTACCAGGTTAATAAATTCCTTTTCTTCAGCCCTCAAACTACAGGTAAGATTATGTCTATGAGCATATACTATCTAATGTCTGAGTAATATGAAAAAATTCTCCCATGTATCCCGCATTTCTATTACTGTACACCTTATTCATATCCTTTCTAATGGGAATTTCTGGAAACACTAAATCTAGGTTTGAATAATAATATTGTAACTTCCCCGTCACATAAAACAAGCTTGTTAATACACTGCACGACACACCATATGTTAAAGTAAGGTGATGGTAGGTCACCCCCTCTGAGACAGACGAAGGTAATTGCATGCACATGTAACAATCTCTCACATCCATTGTCTCAACATACTCATATAACAATTTTGTATAAAGATTTAACGAGAAATCACTAATCGATTTATCATGATGATAAATACTTTCATCTATCTCTTCTATATTAGTTTTAGATGTTTCCTTAGTAACTGAAGTCACTCTCTCACTTATCACATTAATAGTATTATTTTTGTTATTAGTCACCGTTAGAAAAAATACGACAGTCAAAATTAGCCACATTATCATTAGTAGTAAGACACTACATAAGGAAGCTTTAATACATCTACTTTTTAAACTAGGTTTTTGATCTCCAGTCACTGTATCTTCTGTCATTTTTGTATACTATAAAAATAATGAAAAAACTTAAATTTCTAACAACTCTCTAAAGATTTTGACAAACTTGTCCAAAAACCATCGGAGAAATAGTGCATCTCACACTTCAAAGCTTTCTTCTTTATCTTTTTTTTTTTTAAGTCTTCTTTAAATTGTCTGGATCTTTCGATTTGTTATTGACTGAAGTTGTTGCACCTTAACTTTCACAGTTCTTTTCAGGCGGTTTCAATTTGCTTTCATCAACTTGCTCAATACCAGTACCATCTTCTCTTTTTACTGGATCTGTGCTTTCAATTTCTTCCAATATTACATATGTCCATTCTGGAGCTGAGTATTTCTTGCTCGGGAGTTTTATTCTCTTTGTTCTTCGTACTAGATCTTCCTCTGATTCTTCTTGTTCAGTTTGGCTTGAAACTTCATTTATTTGCTCTGGTTTTCTTTTCTCAAGAGCGTATTTCAGTCTTTTCACTCCACTTGGCCAATTGTCACCCTTTTTTGCTCTCTTGGCTTGAACCACTTCTTCACCTTCTTTTTCTAGTTCACAAGTTCTTTTATTTAGCCCTTTTCTTTGACGTACTTGCTCCTTATTTTCAGTACCTTCCTCTTCTTTTTGCTCAACAGCAGTCTTATGAGACCCAGTAGCTGGTGCCCACTCTACTTGACTTGTGTTTGGTTGTTCATCACCCACAGATTTGTCAGAATCTGTCACTCTAGATTCTTTGGTTTCACAACCTTCAGCTTCTGGTTTCTTATTTCCATCGACCAGTTGCTGCTCACCTTCTTTTTCAAGTGGACTTGGGACTCTTCTTGTATGACTTGCGTGTATCCAGTTGGGCAAGCTGCCACACTTCACTGCTGTCGTTATCACCAAAATAATCTGGTATGGTCCATGCCACCTGGGTTCTAAACACGACTTCCTCACGTGTTTCTTGACAAGAACCCACTCTCCTGGACTCAGATCATGTACTTGATCCAGCTGTGTTGTGGTTGCAATTTCTCCAACCTGATGAGCCACAGATCACCAGATCAGCCAATCCTTTGCAATAATCAAGCTCTAGATCATCAGAAATATTCATCAGTTTGTTTGCTGGTACAATTGCTTGTCTCATTGCTCTTCCCATTAGGACTTCATGAGGACTCAATCCAGTCTTTTTATCTGGAATGCTTCTAAGACTCATCAATACCAGGGGTAAAGCGTCAGGCCATTTCAGTGTTGTAGATGCACATACTTTTCCCAGTCTAGATTTTATAGATGCTTCTGGTCGATAGGCACAATGCAGCTTTTGCTCAATTTGTAATGCTGCGCAGATCATCCGAATTATCTCATTATTAAAGTGAGATCCCCTATCTGTTTCTAAAGTGACTGGAAAACCAAACCTTGGTATTAATTCTCTCAAAAGCAATTTTGCAACGGTAAGGCTGACATTCCTTCTTGCTGGATAGGTTTCCACCCAACGAGAAAAAAACAAACGACAACTAACACATATTTTAGTCCGTTACATGGGGGAAGCTCAATAAAGTCAAGTTGGAGCCTCGTAAATGGTCCTGCTGCCTTTCCAATTCCCCTTCAATTAACAACTGTCTTTCTACCTGGATTTTGCTGCTGACATGTAACACACCTCTGGCATAGACTCTCTGCAATGACCATGAATTTAGGGTTGTACCATGACTGCTTGAAGAGCCTGATCATTGCATCCCTTCCAACATGTGCAATTCCATGGTACACCCTTGCCATTTGGAAAAGTAAACAATCTGGCATAACTGGTCTTTCATCTGTGTACACCCAGACCTCATCCTCTGCTCTCTTCCTGCAGCCCGATTTTATCCAAAGTTCTTTCTCCTCGACTCCTGACTTACTGCAACTGCCTGATTTCATCCCAAGTTTCCAAAGAGGAAAACATCAAGTGGCAATTAGTATCTTTCTTTTCCACCCCTCTGTTGATTGCAATTGAATTTTGTGCACAGAAACGCGCTACTTGATCAGCGTATCTGTTACCGTTCGTCACATAATCATTTCCTGACTTATGTGTAGAACATTTGACCACCACAATCTTCTTGGGCAATTGCAAAGCATCCAATAAATCTTTCACATTTTTACTATTTCTGATCGGAGAACCTGAAGAAGTCAGAAATCCCCTTTGCATCCATAACTGTCCGAAATCGTGAACCACCCCAAAACCATATTGACTGTCAGTAAATATGGTTACTCTCAAATTCTTGCCAACTTTACATGCTCTAGTCAGAGCTATGAGTTCAGCAATTTGTGCAGAGTTTACCCCTTTTAGACAGGATGCTTCTAGAACTGCAGCCACTGTGCAGTTCTAGAAGCATCCTCTAGCGGTGTATCCTTACTGTCTGGCCTCGGTTTCGTGCACAACTCTGTCACATCCAGACAATCATGATCGGCTTCATCTTTCACTTCTTCACAAAATGGACTAGGTAACAATGTTGCCGGATTTATTGGCATGCATCTCACTACAGTCACAGTCTCAGCACCCAAAATTACCTTTTCATACTTAGTCAGCCGACTATAGGTCATGTGCTGCGTTCGAGTTCTTGTTAATAGAATCTCAACTGAGTGTGGCACATATACTTTTACTGGATGTCCCATTACAATTGCTTCACTCTGTTCCAGACTCACATAAGTAGCAGCTACTGCTTTTAAACAGCCTGGTAACGCTGCTGCCACTGAATCCAAAGTGGCAGAAAAATATGCTACTGGACGTCGCGCCATTCCATGTCTTTGAGTCAAAACTGAAAGTGCACACCCATCTCTCTCACAGCAGTACAATGCAAAATCCTTTGTATAATCTGGCATTCCTAGTGCAGGTCCTCGACAAAGACTGTCTCGTAACTCAATAAATGCTTTCATGCATTCATCGTCCAACTCAATCGGATCAGTCACATCTTTGTGTGTTAACCTCTGCAAAGGTTTTGCAATCAGTGAAAAACCACTGATCCACTGTCTGCAGTATCCAACCATTCCCAAAAACATTCGAACTTCCTTCTGAGTCTTAGGAGGGCTCATTTGCTGAATCACACTGATTCGCTCTGGTGTCACTTTTCTGATTCCCTTCTCTATTTTGTGTCCCAAATATTGGACCTCCTGTTTACAAAATTGTAATTTTGCTGGTGACACTTTATGTACACCTTCTGCCAAATGGTTCAGTAAGGCAATTGTATCAGTCACACATGCCTCTCATGTTCTTGATGCCACCAGTAGGTCATCAATGTACTGAACCAAAAACAATTTTCCTGGCATTATCAAAGTTTCCAAACACTTTTTCAAAATCTGATTAAAAATCGAAGGACTCTCTGTGTACCCTTGAGCAACTCGGCACCATGCCAAAACATGGTCTCCGAACCGGAAAGCAAACAAATACTGGCTATCCGGATGTAAAGGAATCGAGAAAAATGCTTGACACAGATCAATTACTGTGTACCATTCTGCGTCACAGGGGATTTGATAAAGGATCAATGCTGGATTTGGCACTATTGGACAACAGGGTACCACTATTTTATTTATTTTATGTAAATCTTGCACTATTCTATACTTTCCACTTGGCTTTTTAATTCCCATAATAGGCGAATTACATGGACTGCTTAGTATTTCTCTTAAAATACCCTGCTCAATCATTTGGTCAATCACAGGAATAACTCCTGCTATTATCTCAGGACTCATTTTGTACTGAGGTGTGTTTGGGAAAGTTGCACTTGGTTTCACCATGACCTGAATAGGATCCACACCTTTCATCAGACCAATTTCTTTTCCTGTAAAATCCCATACATCAGATCTTACTGTATTGTTCAACTCTGCAGCCAAATCTTCTTCAGTGAGAAGTGAAAATAACTCATCCACTTCTGTCCCTTGCTTCGCTAACATCATTTTAAATGCAACATCCTCATCTGGTGTTTGGAAAGCAGTACCATCTGATGTACAATATAGGGTGCAGTTCATCTTGCAAAGCAAATCTCTTCCTAAAAGATTCACCAGGCTCGTATCACATAACACGAACCAATGCATGTCTCTGAATCTTCCGATATGAACTTCTATTGGCCTTGTTATTGGGGTTTTAATATGCTTATTTTGAGACTCCTACAACCTGGATAGTTTCTCCCGAGAAGGGTAGGTTTGGAATTTCTGCTGCTCTAACAGTAGAACGGGTAGCACCAGTGTCTACGAGGAATGTAATATCATTGCCTTCCACTTTTCCATCAACAAATGGACCTGCCTGATCTACCTCTAGAGATGCGCCAAGCACGCACTCTTCCTCCCCCCTCAGTCACCGTCATTGAGATGAGTCTGAATCACTCTCATTGCACTGCAACAAGTATTGCGAAACCATTTGCACATTTTGATTCTTACCAACTTGTTCACCTGCGTGAAATCCATTGTTTGCACTGTACCTCTGCACTTGAGCATTCACATTATTTGGCATAGGAGCTTGTGGTACCTGTATCTGTGGTGTAACTACCTGCAGCTGTTGTTGCTGTTGTGGATTCACAACCACCTCATTCTGCATCTGTGAATTTAAATTTTGATTTATCCCATTATTCTTCAGAACAGATCTACACTCGTTCTTCCAATGGCCAAACTTTCCGCACGCATGACAAGGAAATTTCCTCTGCAATTCATTTTTATTCATTTTACCTCTACCTCTACCACCACTCGATACTTGACCATTCTGATTCTGACCTTTCATTTGATAATCTGTTTGGGAACCACTGTTTCCGTCTTGTTGTTCTGCTACTTTCACTTGTGCCCACATCATTTTCTCTTTTAGCTTCTTGTGTCTTTACTCAATATCATCACTACAATATTTTGCATACCTCAGTATCTCATCGACCGTTTTACTCTGCCAACAAATCAAATGTTGCTGAAACATGTTGCTAATTTTTGGTTTAAGTCCGAACACAAAACGATACACAAAATGTCCCATATCTTTATCTCCAATATTCTCAAACCCACTGTACTGTTTGAACACCTGTAACAACCTTTCATAGTAAGCAATGTACCAACTCTTTTGGTTCTTGGGTTGTTCTGTCAATTTTAACCCAATATGTTTCTTTTGGAGAAATTTTCCCTTTCAGGTAAGTGATTACCTGATTATATTTCTTCATCACCTCATCTGAAGGTGCACCTGTTTTCGCATCTCTAGGATATTCTTCTTTAGGCAAATCAACAGCAATCTTACACTCAGTTCATAAACCAGCTGGGACCACAATTTCAAACAATCCATGTAAATCTTTTAACAAAACCTTTGAAACCTTTACAAACCTCTCTACTTGTTTGTACCCCTCGACCGGTTTTTCCCTCAATCTAGGAAAGTCATTAGTAAAGGATAATATATCCTGTCTTGACCAAGGAACATGAACATATCCACCACCTGGAACTTCTCTCATCGGACACACCATTTCAACTTGTCCTGACTCTCTTAATGGAAATAAAAACGCATTTTTGTTGGCATTCATTTCTTCTTTCTTTTTCGCCCTTCTACCTTTCCATCGTTCTACATCTCCCCACTTCTTCAAGATATTCATCAATTCTTTTATTTGTAACGTTTTGCCAGACGCATTCAAACTCTCCAAATCCTTTTCAGTAAAATCCAGTCTATACGTTTTCTGTAGCACCTTGGACTTCTCTATGTCTACTCCATATTCATTAGCAGCCTCTGTCAATTTCTCATGAAGATTTCTTGTTTTCCATGTAATATTTTTACACAAGAATAATAACTCTTCGTCTCAGTAAGTACTCAATCTGTCTGGACTTATTGTACCAATAATCATTTCTTCCAAATCCACTCTCAATTTACTCACATCTATACTCTGTGGTTGAGGTTTTCGCTTTTCCATTCCCCTTATCCAATCATCTAACTCATCTGGTGATGGTCCCATCGAACTTCCTGACACTGGAGTGACATTCTGGACTATTCTTCTCGGATCCATTTGCGCACTTCTCTTAGGGGTTTCATTTATCATCTCACAAACTGGTAGATCAATTAATGAAGTACTTGTTTCAGCTTGTCCAGCCTGATCAACTATCGTTAACACCTTATTCCTGTCACTATTCATTGGGACTGTCAACGCATGTTCTCTCGATATATTCTGTTTTTCTCCATACAATGGAACTACAGGACCAATCGTTACTGGCACTGTTAATGCTTCTGCATTCAGATTCAATTGATTAATGTTCTGAGTTAACTCCTCTCTCGCATTATTCAACATGTCCATTTCACTCTCATTGAATTATTCTAGTAACTACCGGGACTTGTGGAACCTGCGGAATTACTGGGGTTCCCATTAATGGTGCATTTGGGACTGTTTCACTTGAATTTTCCTGATAAGGTGGAGGTCTTTTAGTCAAAATGTCATCTAACAACTCATCATCAAAATCACTCGGGTCAAAGTTTAATCCCGATGTCTCTACATTTTTCTTTTTCTCTTTACATTTGCCTCCAGTCAATTCTTCAGCCACTAAAACTGGGTACAAACCATCTACTTTTACAGCTCTCCTCCATCTTTTCATTTGCCTCAGCAAACCTCGATATCATATTCCTATATCTATTTCCATTCCTGAATTTCTCTCGTTTATATGCCTCATGTTCCCATTCCTCAAGCGCTTCATACTGAGTAGGTCTAGGATTTGGTTCTAGTGAGTTCATTCGTTCTCTCAAATTCTCCAAAACCCTTACATTAAATGTACCATGTTTCGGGAAAGCTAAGACACCATCATCTTCCGTGTATCTCTCCCAATTCTCTAACCAAGTACATGTATGATAACCACGTTCCAACATCATGAAAGAAGCAGCCATTCTTGGAGGTGGAATAGGAATTCCCTCTCTAGTAACTATTGGTTTGTCCCTTTTAAAGAAACCTTTATTCTATTAATCATCTTCATTTTTCCCGACTCTTCACGCTAAAATATAATTCAGTAAACAAACAAATAATTTCTTCGTACTTCAGCTTATTCTATTGGCTAGCACTCGTCCAATACTAGCGCGACTCACACCAACGGGCCAATCTGAGCACACTACGTAGTCAACTCTTCAATCAATACCAGCGCAACTTAAAGCAATCAACCAATTACAGCTCTCTGAGCGCTCGCTGTCTGACCAATGCCAGTGCGGCCTATTGTGACGTCAGTATTACTCCAACTACTGACCCTCCCTTTACTAAATAATACGGCAATGTTTTTCTATTCTTTTCTCAACTAAACTTGTTAGAAAACAAACATTAAAACAATGCTACCTTATCTGTTCCACTAAATAAAGAGATAGTCTTCACTTCAAAAAGAAAGATTCTCTCACTTCAAGTAAAATAACGACCAGCGCTATTCTACACCCAAACAAGCTACAGGAGGACTTGGTACTCCTCTAGGGATACTAGCCAAAGTTTCGGAAGAGGACTTTCACATGGAAAGAGGTCTTGGTTCTCCTTTGGGGATGTAAGGCCAGAGTTTCGGAAGTGGACCCTTCACTATTTCAAGCAAAATCTACTCTCAAACGAATAATCCCTAAATATAATACCAACAGCCTCTCGCCGTTCAGTATTATGACAACAGACAAAGTACTTCTGCAGTGTGATACCTTATCCACACTATTCTTCTGCCTCTTCAGGCTAAAACATTATCCCGGTAACTCCGTACCCGCACTTCTAGACATCATAGAACAAAACACTAACTTTTCATGTTAAGTGACAAATAATCAATAATCGATAATTATTACCAAACTAATCAATAAATAACTGTCCTCTGCTACCAGAAACTGATCCAGTGCCAATCAGGGATCGATAATCAATATTAACGCAGTCGCTGGCCCATACTCATACACCCAACAAACCAATCCCTGTTGCGCTGTTCAAGTTTGATGTTAAATCAGTTATTCATATATACAGGATCATATTCAACACTCTAAATATATAACTGAACCTGTATATCAACTATCTTTCCTCTGTGCGATGGACCTAAAGTTGAGAAGTTGAATGCTAACAATTAGCACTAACTATCTATCTATATTACTAAATAAACCACACTCAGTGTAAGGTTAACAGTGTTTATCGCAAAATAATGTGAAGGTAAAATACTCATCTTGTACAGGTTTACAAAGCAAACATAGATTCAATCACAGAGAGAGAACATTAATCAGAGCAAACAGTGTCAAACTCATATCAACTGAACAATTATGCAAATGAGGGAGTGGATAGATGAAGAGACAAAAAATTCAGAAACAAATATACATTTGCAAATGATTATGCAAAGTACGGATCATTTAGCTATACTAACCCAAATATTTCAGTGGAAAATCTACCCTTTGGCTATGGGAATAGATGGGGGTTCCCCGAGAAGGTTCAGGGAACAAAGGGTAGGACAGGAACAGGAAATAAACAGGCCTCAATCTGGATACAGCAAACCGACGTACAGCGACGATCTCCCTCTCTCTAGCTTCTCCAAAGACGCGCCCCCAACGACCCCCCAGGCACCCCAGTTATACCCTAAAACCTACATGTCCAACCCATCATTGTAGCAACATTTCAGAAACTCAGTCTCTCATTGGTCAGTTTAGGGGGTGTTCTATCATACCACCATAGTCACGTCCATGTTTTCACAGCATTCTTTGTTTTACAGTTTTCTCATTACATCAACCACGTCTCATGAATACACATTTCCTCCAAAAAATAACATGTTGCAAGTCTCTACACTTTCATTGTTCGCCTCAACAGTTTCTGCGGAATGAGTTTGTACATTTGCACTTGATCCCACGGCCATCCTTCGTTACTTGGCAGTCATACAATAATCCTTGAAGGTTATCAGCCGTTGCCTTCTCCATTCTCTCTCAGAGCTCGATTTTCAGGATATTTATTCATTTTTATTTGTCGTTAACCCTCGAATGACATGCAAAGATGTAGGCCCATGCGTGCATCACTACGATGAACAAAACACAAACATTATTATTTTCACGAAATAAAATTCTCACTGTTCACCACCCACCATTGCACTATCCCCCGTGGTAATTCTAGCAAGAGCATTAATGTGCAAAAAGCGGCATTATTATTATTATTTTATTTTTCCTTTTAAGCAGAACGCAAATGCGGCCTGGTTTTCATGCATTAGTCCATGCATTAGTGCACGCATGCGCAGAAGCATTTCCCCGTGTTTTTGCACGTTATTTTCACAGCACACTGTTAGTAAATGTTACTGAGGACTTAATCCGAGCAGGTTTATTTTCTCCAAACCCTGCTCCATCACCTCCACCTTGAAGAACCTCTCGTGCTTTCTACGGCAGCCACTGCTGATCCCACACCCAGCCCCGCTGCTCGAGATATGCAACTCTTTCCTGCCCTGTGCAGCCTCTGCTTGCTCAATTCTGGCTGGCACGTAGCTTCACAAAGTACCTCTGTTTGCTGCTCTAGCCCTTCCCCCTTCCCCCCAGGGGTCTCCCAGAACAAAACCTATCATACAGGAGCACATTAGTGGGCTAAAACATTCTGACAAAACGACGTAGTCCTGCCCTGAAGTATCCTGTGTAATTTCTATTTTGTGACTCCACATTGCTCTGCCAAATCACCTCGGTTTTCGTCTGAGGCATCTTTGCAACACCAGCACTGGACTCTCTTATCCCAAACCATCCTGCTTTCAATTTATGAACACACAGGGACATCTTAAGGATTTGGGGGGCCCTCGGCCAAACGTATTTTGGGGGCCCATGTTCGGCTCAGGATCCAGTTTCAGCTCTTTCATGCCCTCTTTGGCCAGGTCACCGACAGTGCATAGGTACACTGGTCCAAATTCTAAATCTGTTTACATCTAATATTCAGGGATAGTGATGTGTGTTTTTAATATTGTAACACAGCAGCCACTCACTAATATTACTGTAAATAATCTCTGTGACACCCTCCCATTTCTCATATGTGAGATCCTGTTTGGAGCTAAAAGAAACTTTTTTATGGATGTTGCATGAAAGAAACACAAGATTTGTCTGCAAAATGTCTGTAATTGACTCACACATTACCTACAACACTCAACTGATCCTTTCACTCACCAAAAACCCCGCCACCGCCAAAACCAACCTCCACGAAGGAATGAAGGCCGTCGCCAGCTGGATGCAGACCAGCCACCTGAAACTCAACTCGGACAAGACAGAGGTCCTCATTCTCGGATCCACCCCCTCCGCCTGGGACGACTCCTGGTGGCCAGCCGCCCTGGGAGCCGCACCCACACCCACCAACCGCGCACGCAACCTGGGGTTCATCCTGGACTCATCGCTCTCAATGACCCAGCAAGTCAACGCCGTCTCCTCCTCCTGCTTCAACACCCTCCGCATGCTCCGCAAGATCTACAGATGGATCCCCACCGGAACCAGAAGGACGGTCACACAGGCCCTCGTCAGCAGCAGACTGGACTACGGCAACGCCCTCTGCGCGGGAACCACGGCCAAACTCCAGAAGAGACTCCAACACATACAGAACGCCTCCGCACGCCTCATCCTCGACATACCCCGCCACACCCACATCTGACACCCACCACCTGAAAGACCTGCACTGGCTCCCAGTCAGCAAGAGGATCACCTTCAAGCTCCTCACCCACGCACACAAAGCACTCCACAACGCCAGACCAGCATACCTCAACAAACGTCTCACCTTCTACACCCCAAACCGCCAGCTTCGCTCCGCCGACCTCGCCCTCGCCACCGTCCCACGCATCCACAGGACCTCCACCGGCGGCAGATCCTTCTCCTACCTCGCCGCCAAGACGTGGATCCCCACACAGCTGCGACAGACCCAGGACCTGCTGACCTTCAGGAGACTTCTCAAGACCTGGCTGTTCGAGCAGTAGCTGCACCCCACCCCCCCTCAGCGCCTTGAGACCCTCACGGGTGATTAGTGCACTCTACAAAAGGATTGATTACAAACAAATTATAGGAAAACTTATTTTGGAACATTCTGTTTAAGAATTATTTAAGGTCATCAGGGCAAGACTCTGCAGAACAGAGCTGGTTCTATTAAGGGGCCCCCTGAAAGGCTGGGGCCCTGGGCCAGAACCCACATTGCCCGTGCCTTGACATGTATCTGTGAATACACATAGGGGTACATTCTCACACCTGGCATCTAGAAGGCAATCACACACGCTTCTGCCTGGGAACTGGAAGGCCCTACAAGTACACAAAAATATATTTTGGTTGTCAATCCGCATGTTTTAGCAAACATTCATGTACAACAACCTTGGTTAAGACATAATGCTGATTCATACACAAGATGTACATTTACCTTATGTGTATCACCTACATTTAGAATAAACATTTTTTTTAATACACCAAAGAGTCTAGCTGTGACAGCCAACATTTTCCAAGAATCTTCAAAATTGTAGGCATTTATGCAAGGGGGACTGTATAAGGTTACATATATCCGTTTAGCTAAAGTGCATTTTCACTTAATCACTATTTTTAGATTGAAGTGTAGGGTCTTTGCCCCATTCATGGTGAACATACCGCATAGTATACTTATAAGTGGGTTTATAAGCATACCACCACAATTCTCATACATTTTTCAAAATTCAAACACTGTGTTGTTTGCATCAATTCATGCTTTTTCTTTATTGTTCCATACAATATGGTTCACATGAAATCATAATATGTTCATTGTTGCCAACATGTTTCATTCCTGAAATATCATTCTTGTAACTTCATCAGTGCTAGGAAATAATTGAAAACATTTGTCATTCCCAAATTAAATGACAGGAATGATAGTGATATTGCCCATTACAATAAATCGAATGTAAAACTCCCAACATTTAAAATACCATACAAAGAGTGTGCTCACCCAAATGTATGAAAACATTACTATTGTACAATTTCTAATTCCTGTTTTGACCTTGTACAGCTCTCCACTAGTTTTTGGCTAGGTATGCACTATATAAATACCATATACATACACACAAATATACATTTATACAAACATACATACATCATACATATATAACTTAAACATGAGGCAGTCTGCACGAGGCACATCAGCACTACACAGAAAGTAGATGCCCTCGAGAAGAGGCACCATGAAACAGGAGAGATAAAAGGACGAAGAGAAAGGGAAGAGGAGACATGGGCACCAACAGTCTTATAAATGAAACTGTAATTAACAGAGTACATCTCTAAATACCACAAATCTTCCCCATTAAGCAATCAGCAACAAAACTAACTGAGAAAAAAGTGAGAAATCTTACATAGTCCTTGAGGTGCCTGGGATGCAACACTTTCTTGGAGGTACAACACACACAATCACCTTCCTAAACTGCTCATGAAATTTGACCTTTATTAACATGCTGATTACAATTGCTGTTATCCCCAGAAATGTGGCTTGCTTGAAAAATAGAATCCTGGTTAACAAATCCATCCAAGTAATTCTTCTTACCTTCTAGTTGAACATCCCACAATAGATGATCATCCTCCTCTGGCAACATATGTGAATTAGATCCCTGACTGCTGATCGTAACCAGTTTGTTGATATTCGCCCGTTACCATCATCCAGTTTGATTGAAGACTTACCAACATATACTACTTTGCATGCAGCTATATACTTGGACAAACCCTTGGTAACGTGTTTATCAATCTTGATCTTAACTCAATTACTAACCCTAAAAGTATTACCACCTCTGGAATCGTGTAACAGCTTACTCTTAGTATGCTTCTGCCAGATATTCTCTTAATCACAGATCTTAGAGGTGAACTGCTTGTGCTAATTGGGGCACAAATTAGAGTGAGGTAGCCATTTTTTCAACATATCAAATGTAAAAAAAACATGTGGCGGAATTGGGTGTGCGATTATAAACCCATATGTTTCGTTGTAAAAAAATCCATATCACAACAAAGTTTGGGAATGGCCATTCTCACTCCCTCTACCAGAATTACATTAACACTCTCAGCAAGACCATTACTGATTAGAGCATAAAGAGGTGTGTGCTTGTGAACTGTGCCATAGATCTGCAGGACGTCCAACATCCTACATGAAGTAAACTGCACACCATTGTTAGAAGAGAATCATAAAGGAAAACCTTCCCTGTAAAACACTCCTTTAGAAATAACAAAGCAAACTCCCATTCTGCCCATTTGAAAAAGGAATGACTTAAAACAAAATATATCAACATTGACAAAGTAAGGTGTGAAATGGACCTATAAAATACACTGCAGGATTCTGCCAAAGTCCCTCAGGAAACTGGACAGGAAGCTAAGGGGCTTTGCCACTCTGAACAGATTTGTCAGCATTAGAACACTCCCAACATCTTATCACAAAACTATTTACCGTAGACTCCATCATGTAGGGCCCCCAATATGTTTATCTGATGAATTTTGTTCAACCTGTCTCACCTAGTGAGCTAATTATGACAGGTCTGATACTTTCAGGAAGAACACATTTGTCTCGTTTTAGAATACCATTGAATTCATAAGATAATTCGTTTTTTACTTTGAAGAAAACTTGTAACTGATAACTTGAGGAACTTTCTTTCGGCAAATCAGATAAAAGACATTTTTTGACCTCTGCAGGAGTCCTGTCTGAATGCATCACTTTACACCAGTCATTTTCACTGATAGATTCTTGCAGAAAATGAACAGCAACAAAAACTGAAGCAACAGCACACCTTTCATCCATAAAAGTGTTGCATGTCTGGTCTTTACAAACTGGAAAGCGAAATAAAAAATCAGCTTTGAAATTAAATCATCCAGCAATGTGTTCCAAACTGAAATTAAACTCAAAATGTTTAGATGTTGTCACTTGAAAGTAAAAATATTAATGGTTTGGGGTCTATCTTGAGAACAAAATGTCTGCTCCATGAAAAGGTTTTAAACTTCTCCAAACCCCACATTCAGTCTAAAGCTTTCAATAGTGCAGCACCTTTAGTCCGCTGGGATGAGAGATGCAAAAGCAATGGTACAAGTCTTACTCTTCACACTTTGTGTGAGTATGGCCCCCAAACTCACACTACTGGCATCAACTGTGACCATGCATTCAACACCTTCTAGAAATGGATTTAGAGCAGGGGCTTCAATAATGTTGGATTTCAATTTCTCAAAAACCTTGGTTATTTTTCTGTCATCTAATTAAATTTGCTATTTTATTAACATTCTCATTGAATTAGTAAGTAAAGAAACATCACAAGTTAATCACAAATAGTATTTTCATAAGCCAAGAAACAAAGCCAACTGATCCTTCTTCATGGGTAGAGGAGAAATAGCTATTGTTTTAATTAATGAACCTTTTGTTGTAATACCTTCAGCTGTTTTTAATTTTTTTTAATGATATTTATTTGATTTTACCAAGAGTCAGAACAATTGATACATTAGATTGTTATTATATCATGAATTTTCTACAATATCACAATGCTAATACAGAAGCATATAAAAAATGAAAACGAAGGGAGAAGAGAAAGAAGAGAGGGAGAGGGATAGAGCGGAAGAGTTAGAGAAAACCAACCAATGAAAAGGGCATCGGGAGAAGAAAAAACTTAAAGACGAGAATCGATCTCTGATATTCAGGGTTATGACAATAAAGCATAACGAGGGCCCCAGACTAGGCCCAGTGCAAATGAGACCAATTCCTCTCGACTCTTTTACTTGACCGAGACCCCCTGGCTTTAGCAACAGCAATTTTGTATTTATAGATTTTATGCAATATTGCACAGAATTCAGTAACTTTTGGTGGTACAGAGTCGATCCATACTCTAGCAATACATAAGCAAGTGCAAACGATTATAATCATAATCAGTGAGCTAAGGCCGGCTTCAGTCCCAGGCTTATAACCCAGCATGATTTCCATATTGCTCAAGTAGAATTCATACCCCAGATGGACTGAGATCAATTGGTGTAAACTATCCCAGAATTCCTTAAGCCCGGGACATTCAACAAACATGTTAACTATATTGGCTGCATAAAGACGACACTTGGGACAGGATGACCGCCCATGGGCGCCGGACATTGCCCATTTAGAGATACGATTTGGTGTATGATAGAGCATACAGATTGTTCTAAATTGCTGCAGATTAAGGCTGACTGAAATTGATGAGTGGTCTACTATTGCAAGTGCATCCTGTATTATGTGACTCAACTCCAGCAATGTGCCATTACACATGGGCGAGTCCCATGTAAAAGGACCTGCATCAGTCCTTATGCCTGCTGTAAAGCAGGCATAAGGATTTGACGCAGTGAACTCGTAAAAGTGGTGCAGTGAAATCTCATAGATTTCTCTGAGCCACTTCTATGAGCCTTTTTTAGGGGGGAACGCCCACTCTGCATACATTATACCCGACGCAGGTATAATGTAGCGCAGGGGTTTACAAAGTGACGCACCTGCCTAGAAGTGATGTAACGGCGGCGTAAGGCCTCATTAATAAGGCCCTCTGTGTTTCCAAGCAAACTGCCCATCAAACTTTGAAACACAAAGGCAGTAGATGTATGTGAGACCAAATGGCATGTGAAGAAAACAAAAAACCACCATCCAGGGTTATAATTGTGGTTACATTTTGATATTCAGGTGCTTAAGGAACATGACTGTAAACTGAACATAGGTTAAAAGTGGAGGAAATTTTGTGCTCCCCTAAAGCTGCGAAAATATCATTAATTTTGGAAAGGGGATAACAAACCACCAAAACCTGCTTGTTCAAGGATCTGAGATTGGTGCATAATCTTAAACTGCCTGATTTATTCTGACCAACCCAATAAGGGCAGCCTTTTCGGACACTTACCAATACTTAAGGGAACATTTCTCAGACTATATCTGACAGGTGCAGCATTATCATTGAGTCTACAATGGTGTGAGAAACCTTTGATACAACCTAATTATTTTCTGAAAATAGCATTACATGTGATAGTATTCTAGAAATATCTAGATGGCACCAACCTAAAAGTTGATGATCCCTAGTGGCTACATGGACTTTTCACAGAATATTTCTATCCCTAAACCTAATGCTGGGCATAACAAATCCAACTAAATTGAAAGTGCTACCTTGGTAAGAAAAGGTTCTGATATCAGGTTCTTCTAGTTTAACGCCATTCCAGAAAGACTCTGAGTCAGCACGAAAGTCTGTGCTGACTCCATCAATAATAATCTCACATGCAGGAGGTATGATGAAATGAATATGTTTTTGCTATTTTGTTCGTGCATTGTTCCATGTAAGTTAGCATTCGCTGCACCATTTTATGTTTGGCCGCCATTTTGAATCATGCCATTTACTGCGTATTCCCTCCTTGTGGAAAGTTTCATTTCTCCAAGGTTAGGCCTTGCTCTGCTAATGAATACACTGTTCTTATTAGCGCATACCTTTCCCACTAGATAGAGGCCTTCTCCCACTAGTCTAGCGGTAGGCACGGACAGAACGACCTTGGCATAGAGATAATGTGTGCCCGGCCTTAGAGCCGAAGCTCATCCTACTGTACTTCTTTGTTTTAGCTGCACCTGCTTGTAAAATTCCATTATGGGCGGGTCTTCCTTGGTTCTGAAATGTACATAATGTATCTCAATGTTTGCTTAAGTCAGTCCCCTCAGCAGCACCTCTAAGCGACTGGGCAGACGGGGCTCCGCTCGAGTGTATCTGAATGAACATATACTTGGTTTGTATTCTCTACTGTCTGACCGACTCTTCATTTGTATGGAAGGCTGAGAGGTGGTCGCGAGTGACCCTGGTGGCCCTAATCGGGTCACTTCCTTCAGTTGGCGCCCGAACAGGGACCCCATCGGGCGACTGGCCCTTCCCGGGTGGGGAGGTCGAGGCCGTCGTCGGGTTGGACGGACAGACCTGTGATCCCTGCACGAGAGAGTTCCTGAACTTGCAGCTGCCCCTTCTGTCCCGCCAGACGGTGACTCGCCCAGCAGTCATCCCGACTGGGGTCCTGAACCGCGAAACCCTTGGATCTGACCATTTGGTCCGAAGAGTCGGCAGTGGAGAATAAAGTCTTTTGACCTGTGTGCACCAGGTGAGTTTGTTTTGGTTCTTTGTGGATATGGTACCATTTTGGTTTGTATTTGGCACTGTCTGAGGACCGATTTTGGTACGAAGTGTTTGCGAACACTTCGCCAGGCAACATAACAAATTTGGCTCACTTTTGAAAATGCCTGGATATAGTAGGTTTTTGGTTTCTTGTTGTTGTTGTTGCTCTGCAGATGCTCGATTGGAAGAAAGTCAGCCGGCGCCTCCAGAAGGCACTCCGAACTTTGATATGTATGTGAAGCATGGCCTTGGCCCTATTATGTTTAGTACGCTATGGCACAAATATACAAGGGACAATGCCGAGTTGCAGTGGCCGTTGACGGGCACTTTTGATGAACCAAAAATTGGGTTTTTGCAGGAGAAGTTGTTTGCGAAAAGAAGTAGACAGTCTATGTTTGATTCTCTTCGAACATGGCAAAAGGAAGATAAACAGAGGCGAATGAAAGCAGAGAAGGAGGCGCGAAAGATGAGAATGCAAACATTGACTCAGAAAGCTGTAGCACATGATAAAAAGAAGCAAGAGATAGGGATCGAACGTGCAGATAAGATGTTTTGATTGAAGATTGATAAATCTTTTGTAGCCCGAGAAGAAAATGATACTTTTGTGGAAGAACTGTTAGATACTCGACTCCCACCCCCATATGCCCCGCAGAGGATATATCCCGCTCTCCCCCCGCCAGGCCCAGCTACCCAGTTGTTCTGTCTCTGCTGTTTCTGCTTCTGTTACTATTGATCAGACTGCCTTGGCCACGGCACCTCAGAGTCCTTTCTTTGACTTCGCCGTCTGTGGCAACTATGACCGTTAGTACCCATGTGACACCTATTGCTTCGGCGTCTCTTTCGCCAGCTCTTACACCTGCGATGCAGCCGGCAGGGACGTTGGTGCCTGCTCCTTCTGTTGCTAACCCAACTGTGTTCTTCCATCCCCCGACATTACTGAGTAGTGGGACACCAGTACGTGGATTTGAGGATAGAGACTGGACGAAATTTAAGGAACGTATGGGGCGGACGTTAGTCTGATCTAATGTGGGAGATGAGGAGAAAAGGGTAGTAGCTAATCAGGCTGCCCAGTAGGTCCGAAACCCCATTTACAGTGTGGAATATGTGTGGAGTGTGATGAAAGATTATGAGCCTTTTGTACAACAACATGCCCTCAAGCATATGTCTGCTACTCTGATTGGTCTTTGGGAGCAGTGTTTCAAAGATGCAGCACCACAGATTTTATATGATATTAAAGATCATGTATATGTCACTAATATGGAGCCTGGCCAAGTGTTTGGCAATGTTGCGATATTGGTTGCTTATTGGGGTAGGCTACTTGAGAAGAGTCCCACCCCAGTATCTCAGTTTCCGATGCGGGAGGTTCATCGTATATATCACCCTGAAATACCGGAGCTAAGTGAGCAGCACGATAATGTCATTAGACAACGTGTAGCGGCCCGTTTCCAAGAACAATGGGTATATACTCTGTGGAATAGGAGTGAAGTCTTGTCTCTTAAGACTCAGTTACCTGATCCTAGGAAGAATCCGACTGCTTATTATAAAGAATTGACTGAAGCTGCCTCTTCTACAGTGATGACACTTGCTGATATTGAAATGTTCTTTGGCTTACTAGTTCCGGTTGATATTTGGAGACAAGTACACACACAGGATCACGTTGCGGAATTGGGTGGTACCTGGGACCAAATTAAGGTATGGGATCAGGAATGGAAGCCAGGTGATAAGCCTAGACCAGAGATACTTGCTTTGCCCGGCCGTATCATTACGTATATGCATTCTCTTATCCCTCCGACGAAGGTTGATTGGGACAAGTTATCGGCTTGCCGTCAAAAGAAAGATGAGAGTGTGTCTGATTTTTTAATTCGGTTTGAATTGAAGGTGTGTTTCTAGATTATAGTGGACAGCATTTGTCGATCGAAGGTGGTGTTCGATTGTTTGTTAATAGATTTGTTTCTAATTTACTTTCTGAGATTGCGACCCGATTACAGGCTTCCGAGAGCACCTGGTCCACCTCTTCTCCTTCTGTTATTTTGAATATGGCACAGTATTATGAACACAGGGAAAATGAGGATAAGGAGAGGACGGAGAAGAAGCACAAGGATTTGAAGACGAAGGTGTTGTTGCAGCAGGCTTTTAGGGGGAATGGTAGAGGACGTGGTGATTTGGCCCGGCAGCTTCCACGCACTAGCAGGCCTACAACTACTACGCCTGTAGGGCCGAATCAGTGTGCGTATTGCAGAGAGGAGAGACACTGGCGTAGCGAGTGTCCCGTGTTGTTGCAGAAGGTGGCGGTTCCTAGAGGACGAGGTTCTCGTGGATGGGGTCGTGGAGCTGGAGGAGCGGACAGGGTTCAGAATGCTGCAGCCTCACAGGGTCGTTCTGATCAGAATTATTTAGATGACCCTCGGGGAGGACAGTATTATCATGATGATTACGATACGGATGAGGTGACAGGGATGTCTTACAGCTAGGACAGGCAGGGACAGAGTGAGGGACCAGTTCCGATACCTGTAGATCAACGTGGTCCGTACATTAGTGCGGATGTGCATGGTTCGACTAAGGAGTTCTTGGTGGATACAGGTGCGACAAACAGTTCTATTTCTCATTCCTTGGCCCCTGGGGCGGTTCTGTCTGGCCATAATAATGTTTTGGTAGGTTTTTCTGGTGTACCGGTTGTGAGCCCCATTTCAAAACCCCTTGCGTTGACTATTGGTCCTTTCACTGTGGATTCGCCATTCTTGTTGACGTCTAATTGTGGAGAGAATTTGATGGGTTTGGACTTGAAGAAATTGCATGCTACGATTTATTACTCCCCGGCAGGTGTTTACATGACCATGGGTCCGGATGTAGTGCGCGTTACACAGTGTCTGTCCAAAGATGCGCCTCTTCCTGCAGAGTTTAAAGATGTGCCGCCCACTCTCTGGGCGACAGGTGACACTGATGTGGGACTGTTACAGATACCGCCAGTTTCGATCCAAGTTAAGGACAATGCTATTTTACCTCGCATCCCTCAGTATAAAATACCACAGGCAGGTGAGCAAGCTCTATTGCAAATTGTACAGGACTTGATTGAGAAAGGAGTGGTAGAGGAGACAACTGCTAATGTTTGTAATAGCCCTATTCTTCCCATTCTTAAACGGACACCTTCGGGTTACTCTGATCATCATGCAGATGTTTATCGCTTTGTGATTGACTTGCGGGAGGCTAATAAAATAGTGATTCCCCAGTTTCCGGTGGTCCCTGACATTACAACTCTTTTGACAATGATTCCTTCTTCTGCTACATACTTTTCTGTCATTGATTTGAAAAATGCGTTCTTCAGTATTCCCATTCATCCAGACAGCAGGTATCTGTTTGGGTTCACCCTAGCTGGTAGAAGCTTTAGATTCTGTCGTGCTCCTCAAGGCTATACAGAGAGTCTGAGTATCTATAGTCAGGCATTGAAAGGTCATCTGGATTCCTTGTCGCTCCCTACAGGTAATGTATTGCTTCAGTATGTCGATGACTTGCTCATCGCCTCGCATACAGAGCAAGGTTGCAGAGACAGTACGGTTAAATTACTGTTACGTTTAGCTCAACATGGCCATAAAGTATCCCTTTCCAAATTTCATTATTGTCGACAGGAGGTCACCTACTTAGGTCACCTACTGTCGAAGGAGGGTAGGAGATTCACCCCTGAGCGCATCAGTACCATTGTTAAAATGCCCATTCCGCAAACTCAGAAAGATGTGCGCGCTTTCATAGGTATCACTTCCTATTGCAGGCAGTGGATACCTAGCTATTCGCTGTTAATCAAACCCCTGCTTGCTTTAACACTAAAAGATGTGCATGAACCCCTGCCCCGGACGCCTGAATGTCAGCAGTCTTTTGAGCAATTGAAAACTGCGCTTTGTTCGGCTCTAGTACTCTGCACCCCTGACTATACTAAGTAGTTTGTGTTGTACGTCCATGAGATGGCTGGTTGCGCGCTTTCTGTTCTAACACAAAAATTTGGAGATAAGCAACGTTTGTGTGCTTATTTCTCTGCTGTGCTTGACCCAGTCGCACGAGCCCTCCCGAGCAGTCTAAGAGCGATCTCGGCTGTGGCTGTCTCAATAAGGCAATCGGTTGGACTCGTACTTGATACTGATCTCACAGACATGGTACCCCATGCTGTAGATACACTTTTGAATAAGACAAAGACACAGCACCTCACCAGTGCACGTCTGACAGGTTATGAGTTAACGCTGTTTGCCAAACATATTACGATCAAACGATGTGCCACTCTGAACCCATCCACGTTACTACCCCTTCCTTCTGAGAACGAGGAGATTGACATACATGATTTTATCTTCCAGACGGAAGAAGAGATGAAAGGATGGGTAGACCTGACTGATGTTCCCTTATCTGACCCTCAAGGGGAACTATATGTCAATGGCTCTTGCTTTAAATTACCAGATGGCACTACAACCTCTGCATTTGCTATTTCTAGGCTGCGCACGGTGGTTAAGACATCACGAGTTCCCTATCAGTCGGCCCAAGCTGCAGAGCTTGTTGCCCTAATACGAGCCTGCAAATTGAGTGAGGGACTGGTTGTTAATATTTATACTGACAGCCAGTACACCTTTGGAGTCGCACATAATTTCGGGCGACTCTGGGCAGAGAGAGGGTTCCTTACTTCCCATGGGGCAAAGATTCAGCACAGTCATCTTATATATAGGCTTCTATCCGCTTTGACACTCCCTAAGAAATTGGCAATAGTAAAGTGTAGCGCCCATAGGAAAGTTACTGACGATGTAGGTAAAGGGAACGCCTTTGCAGATGAGACAGCTAAGGAAACAGCCCGGACTAGAATGAAAAGAATGTTCGTAGCAGGTCCCGCTAGGTGGGTGCCCGAGGTCACAATGTTTGAGGATACACTTGAGAATGTGAAGGAAATACAGAGTGAGGCCACAGTGGAGGAATTAGCAGTGTGGCAAGAAAGTACAGCACAATTGAACGATGAGGGATGTTGGATTGACAAGTCAGGGAAGCAAAGATGGATGTTGCCAGACGCATGAAGTACTGTATGGTGTGCATGATGCACAATGCTGGAAAGGGTACTCCTACACCACCTGGTAATTTTGCACCACCTACTTTCCCTTTCGAGGTTCTTCAATTAGATTACAACGAATTGGAAAGGGTCAATAATTTGAAGTACGTGTTGGTGGTTGTTTGTGCCTTCAGTAAATGGGTTGAAGCTTACTCCACCAAAGACAATACAGCCATGACGACTGCAAAGGTACTCCTGAAGGAGTTCTTTCATCGTTTCGGCTTGCCCTGTTTGATTTGGAATGATACCGGAAGTCATTTCAATGCCAAGGTTATCCAGTTAATTTGCGATGGTTTGCATATAAAGCAGAAGTTTCATGCTGCAAATCACCCCCAGGCAGCAGGTTTGGTTGAGAAGTACAATGGTACGCTCAAACTGTAATTGGCAAAGATTCAGGAAAGTACAGGCTTACACAGGCCAGATGCTTTACCATTAGCTCTTTTGTCGACAAGAACAACAGCACATTCTAGAACAGGATTGTCACCTTACGAGGTCGTGTTTGGACGCCCGGTAAATGTCTGGGGCGTCCCGCGCCCTCGTAAGTTCTCCGATATTGAGTTTCCATTGTTGACAGACTACCTGTGTCAGTTAACCAAAAATCTGTGTTCTATTCACCAACAGGTCCGGGAGGCTCTGCCTGATATATCAGAGGGACCCGGACACAACATCCAGCCTGGTGATTGGATCCTGGTGCGCAATTTTCAGCAGAGGAAGAGTTTGGAGCCGCGCTGGAAGGGACCTGATCAGGTCCTTCTAGCCACCAGAAGCGCAGTCAAGGTTGCTGGCCAAAAGAACTGGATCCATGGCGCTCATTGTAAACGAGTGCCTCCACCTTTGCCCTATGACCAATGGGTCGCTGATGGAGTTGGGGATACTGAGTGTTAGACGGTGCCTCAGTTTGTCCCCTTCAGCGACGCAAAATTAACGCGGACCAAAACGGATGCAGAGAATGATGACATGCTAAATGCAGCGGTCCCTCCAGAAATCCGAGCCATTAAAGAGCCGCTGTTTGTTGACCCCTCTATGCCTGGAGTCACGAGGTACAATTTGCGCCCTCGGCTGAGGAATAGTGCACCAAAGGAGAAGTCAGATTAGTTAGGGATGGACTGTGTAAGTTAGGGTGTACTCTGCTATAGTACCAACGGTGTTAGTTTAGGGTGTCATGAGATTGGTGCACTGTTCTGACATTGGACAAGATAAATCGAACATGCTCCCTTGGAGGGGGTACAGTATGCTGTGCGACGTGCGATTCATCGTGACCTTAGGACTTAGCAAGCTCCACCGCCAGTGCTCAAGAGCGCCAACGTTGATGAACAATAGAAGCCTGTACCAGTGAGGCTCAGACGGACACTGGGAACACTTACCTTTGCTATCAGTTTTATTGCAGTCCTCTTCTTGCTTCATAATGCATCCGTTTGGTCGACCTATTGAGGAGGAGGAACAGCCATTCGCACCACCGCGCTTAGCGCGGGGGTGGTTAACAAAGAGTAAAATAGTTTGCATATTAATTGTTGTGATTACGCTGATAATAATACTTGGAATATCCTAGTTTCTAGAGGAAAAGTATCCTGTACATTCCTTGGTTGGTATAACGCCCACTCCCCCTGAGCACATTTTTGTTACTCTGGCCCCTCACAAAGAAGAGCATAGAAAGTCTTACACAAACAATGTATTCATACAAATGTTGCATCAAGCTCATAATGTGTCCAATACAACTAATTGTTGGGTTTGTGGATTGCTCCCCTCAGTTACTCATAAGAGCGACAATTTGTTGTCCATGCCATTATCATATATCGGCAGCTGTGAAGGGTGGTTTGAATTGTTCGTTATGGTGCACTACCATTTCCAACTCTCTACTCTGGTTATGACACCTGCTGATTCTCGCACTGTGGTAGAGTATATACGTTTTCATCATGGGTTTACTCCCTTAGGAGCGGCAGGACAAGGGCCCTCCGGTACATTGTCCCCAACATCCTGTATCAGCATATATGAAAAAGTGAAGAACGAAACATGGCTTCGAATGGAAATGGCTGATTTCCAAAGGTTCAACACCTCTGAGTATTTTCAATCTTTCCAAGCTCGCAATATTACTAAGGACAAACCGATGCCGGTGTCCGTGGTCAACACAACAGCTAGTTTCTGTGTCCAGGGGACTGGGGAGGTAAAGGTGGGGGAGAGTAAATGCAATTTCACCTACAGACTGAGAACGATTACTAGTCTGCCTTTGATCCTACCCCATAATGTCTATTTTGTCTGTGGATCCCAAGCTCATGTCTGGCTTCCGAGGGGATGGTCAGGCAGATGTTACCTCTCTTTCCTCCTTCCCCCTGTGTATGTTGCCCCATCCAATCATCATAAAGATCCTCAGCTGCAGCGTAGGAGTACATACTTGCCCCGAGTCACAAGGGTTGTTGACACAAAGGATATAGATCAGACAGACACCACCTAACAACAGTTTGAGGATGCCATAAAGGGTCTCCTACCTTTTTGGGGCCCCATGGCCAATAGCCTTCGAATTCGTCGGCTAACAAGAGTTGTTGAAGGGGTTATTAATACGACTATTGGGATATTGACAAATATCACTGATGAGCTCCAGGCTACGAGATTAGTCACTTTGCAGAACCGGATGGTGTTAGACGTCATCCTTGCAGATCGGGAAGGGGCTTGTCGCGTCATTGGCAGCAGCTGTTGTGTTTACATACCTGATCACGCTCCCAATGTGTATGCAGCTATTCAAAAATTGCATAGACTTTCATCTGACATACACCAAGGGACAGGTACTGGGACCCTATCAGGGTGGTTCTGGAACATACTCACCTCCTGGGGTTGGAAGATCCTCACTTTTCTGGCTGTAGTTGCTGGTATCTTCTTCACGTGCTGCCTCTGCATACAATGTCTCCCAGCTTGTTGTTCCTATTGTGCCACTATCCTCATTCCCAAGCCGAAAATGTCAGTTCATGATACTAATGCAGCAGTTATGTTACAAAAACAGATTGATGAAATCATGCAGATTGAGAGGGCATCTATGAGTCTACATCATCCCTTGCAGCTTCTATTCCTGATACTGAGTATATGGATTGTTCTGAGTACTGATGTCCTTTTGCTTATTCGAATGTTATGTCTTTTCTACCCACCATATAAAAGTGGTTAGCGAATGCTAAAAGGAGGGTCTGATGAAATGAATATGTTTTTGCTATTTTGTTCGTGCATTGTTCCATGTAAGTTAGCATTCGCTGCACCATTTTATGTTTAGTCGCCATTTTGAATCATGTCATTTACTGCGTATTCCCTCCTTGAGAAGCAGGCTGTGGAAAGTTTCATTTCTCCAAGGTTAGGCCTTGCTCTGCTAATGAATACACTGTTCTTATTAGCGCATACCTTTCCCACTAGATAGAGGCCTTCTCCCACTAGTCTAGCGGTAGGCACGGACAGAACGACCTTGGCATAGAGATAATGTGTGCCCCGCCGCAGAGCCGAAGCTCATCTTACTGTACTTCTTTGTTTTAGCTGCACCTGCTTGTAAAATTCCATTATGGGCGGGTCTTCCTTGGTTCTGAAATGTACATAATGTATCTCAATGTTCGCTGAAGTCAGTCCTCTCTGCAGCACCTCTAAGCGACTGGGCAGATGGGGCTCCGCTCGAGTGTATCTGAATAAACATAAACTTGGTTTGTATTCTCTACTGTCTGACCGACTCTTCATTTGTATGGAAGGCTGAGAGGTGGTCGCGAGTGACCCGGGTGGCCCTAATCGGGTCACGTCCTTCAGGTATGTCAGCACCATAAGATATTTGAACTAATATTGGTTTTGTGTGTTTCCCAGTAGTTAAAAATATATTGCACTGTGCACCAGCATCATTACAATCACATTTTGAATATGATTGGCCTTGGCAGACATATGATTTATATTATTAGAACTATTGCAAGCACCCATTATGTGCATTTAAAACATTATTTTCCAACAATCAGACACTTTTTGGAATTTGCAGTTTAAGCCTTGGAACCACAACAATAGTACATAATTTTAAAGTTGTTGAATGAGACACGTTTCTCTCCATCCTTAGGTCTGTCCATTGTGGAGTTGTTGCTGACTACAGAAATGTTTGGTGTAGATTGTTTATTGTAAGCATTTTATTTTGCAGAATGAATAGAAATTCTGACTCTTTTTACTATATCAACTGTATATTTCAGTGATTGGTTACGGTGTTGTAATAATTGATCTTGTATTTCTTTGTTGTCACACTAAACAACAATTTAACCCCTGATGTAAAGGTCAATCGTACCATCAAACTCACACTGGAAGATAAGTATTCTCAACAATCTAGCATAGGACACTATAGGCAATCCATAGGGCTCTGTCTGTAAATTGAGTAATTGATACCTAGTATTAAACTTATGCCTCAGTTTTGCAAAGTGAGGATCATCTTTGAAGTCTAACTTCAATCTGTCAACAGCCTACATAAAGTCATCATAGTCACCAGCTGTTGTACCAGTCGGAGGTGCATCTAGGCATGTACTTACAAACATTCTGTGCATCTCTTCCCAGTACGTTTAATACAAAGCTTTCTTTCTTTCAGCATCAAATGACATGCCATCAATGGCAATTAAGCACTTGTTGAAAAGATCACACGAAGCTTCCCACTTCATAGTAAGTTCACTAGGATCATCCAGAGACAAGGGAGATGGATTACAATACTGAATGATGAACTCTAAAACTGAGGCTTGTAAGAGTATCTTATAATTATAAATTCTGCTCTGGGATATAAATCACTAAACTGAGATGATAGAAACTCATGACTAGCTGCTTGGAGTGTGTCAGATCATGCTACATGTGCATTCAGTGAAGATCTGTGTGAGGCTGCCTCCAGTGGTGTGTTTGTTCAAGATCCCGAGGTGCAGAGCTGAAGGAAACACCAACGGCAGAACTGGAAATGAAGAGGCAACCAGAGCCACAACCAATTTTTGCCGAATGTGCTAAAATGAAGAACTCCGGTCAAAGTCACTCAGGTAACACAGGTTTACTAACATAAATGAACCCCCAGTGCTTCACGAGAGATACTTGGCACCTTAAAATAACAACAGCTGCCTGACAACTGTATGTGGAGTTCCAACTTACACAAAAGTAGGGTGCCTGAGCATACAGTAAGCATAAATATAAACAAAACATGAGACAGGCAGAACGAGATGCACCAGCACTACTCAGGAAAGCAGAACTACATGAGAAGCAGTGCTTAATTTGAGCTGGTGGTTTCCGGTGCTCGACACCAGCACTTAATTGCTGGCACCAGCACTTATTTGCCGGAACCTGCACTTTAGACAGCTGCCACATGGTGGCGCTGTTTGTGTACTTTAAAGATGAGCAGAAAAACTGTTTGTTAATTCAATATACATTAAAAACAATTAATACCTGCCATCCAAGCCATTCTTAATGCTTCAGCAGCCTCCAACAGTCTGAATTGTCACACTTGTAGCAGTGTGATGGTAAGCAGTTGCGTAAGTACAGTGACAATGTGTGGTGCAAACTGTGGTAACCTCCTGATGAGGGCCCCAGCACTCATTCTTTTTAAGCCTGGACGGTGAACTCCACTCCGTTCGTGGAGTTTTACGCACTCCGCGGAGTTAAGGAAAACTCCGCTCCGCATAGCAGAGAAGTGTTTTTCCTCGCTCGCGCTTGCCAACATCAAGTTGGCGAGTGCGGAAAATTCCCCTCCAAGCAAGATTTCTCAATGCGGGCAGTCAGATTTCTCAACACGGGCGGTCACGGACCTTCCGTTCGAGTTGAGAAGGCTGCCACTCGGGTAGAAAACCTACTCGAGCAGCAAGAAAAGAAGCAGCGCCCTCTTGCGCTGTGCATGGTGCCGTTCACGCTGATTTTACAGTGCGGGACAAACACCCAGCACTGAAAGTCAACGTAAACGGCATGACCAAACGCACTCCGCTGTTTGGGGAACTCCACGTAGCGTGGCAGAGTTTTTTGGTCACTTCACAGAGTTCCGTGTAGCGGAACTCCACGAACTCCACCCAGGCCTAATTTTATTTTACAAATTAAGCACTGATGAGAAGAGGCAACACGAGACAGAAGAGATAAAAGGACAGGCACAAAGGAAAGGGAATAGGAGACAGGGGCACAAACATTGGTATTGATGGAGCAGGATAAATGAAAATTTTTTAACCACCTAATAATTTTCGTAAAATAATTAATAAACATGTTCGTTTAAGTAAATAACCAACAATGTATGTTACATGTAAAGGGTTAAAGGTAACACGCTATTTTTGTGTGCAAATTAATCAACTTATAATTGTTGACGTGTCTAACATAATCTAATATTTGCGTACTAATAAAATAATAAACGCATGATTTGTGCTTTGAAAATAAAACGTGTGGTGGCAAAATAAAGCGATGGTAAGTAAGGGACGGCTTTATATGTTGCTTTTTGCTAGGTAATACCTAATTGGGGTACATAGAAAGACGGGAGGGAAATGAAAGGGTTTATATTCTTTATTTTAACAATATTTTGTTTATCTTTGAAAATAGTGCGCTTAGGCCTGTTGAGCAGCGATATAAAATGGCCGACATGAGCTAGAGTACGCATGTGCAAGAAGCCGTGTGGTAGAGGAGAAAGGCTGTGAAAAAGAATGACCACGTGTTCGTGCTGAGAGCCTAAGATGGAAGTATGGTCAAGGCTATTGTGACCTTACTGAGCAAATGTGTGCCAAGATGATCAGCAAGAAGCGTGAGAAGTCAAACTGAATAAATGGACGGAACTTTTGAATCTAAAAAGTATCAGAAAAAGATACAAATTGGACTGATCGAAACTGATGAGTAATGTCATGAACTGTGGGAAACGATGCAAGCATGGACATTCCACAAAGAACTGGTTAAGACAAGGAAGTTTGATAAAAATGTATATGGACTTGAATGAACCAATGAGAGAGAATCACGCCTTAAAGATGCAACATTTTTATTTAGTAAGCTAGAATTAGGGTATAAGAAGACCTACTCTTGGTGGGGAGGGGTTAGATGCTGGAGAGAGTAGTTGCTGTTGACGGAGATGCTGTAGATGGGTGAAGTTGCGGTTGCTGATGCTGACGAGCTGATGCTGCTGCTGCTATTTTATATTTTTAGTTGAGTATAAGATGCTGCTTTTGGAGAACCTTTTTACTCCTGATAGATTTTTCATTTAGAGCTATTAGATTTTCCAAGACAGATAGATTGATCTTTTGGAGTTCTTACTGTGACAACCTTATTTTTCCGTCTAATAGGTATGCATTGCAATTTCAATTTATTCTTATAATGATGATAAATGTAATAATCTGAATAATAAGCTTAAACTTATTTCTTGCTTCGAAACTTTATATAAACTTTATTATTCTTTAAACAAATGACTCAGTGATTCTTTAGCTCAATAATTAAGGTAAAATGTTAAAGAGTTTATTGTGATTGAGCTGGTCTTAATCACCATCAACTGATTCCTACTAGTTGGTCCATCGACCAATGAGCGGAATACCTTAAAAGCAAATGAGAA
The DNA here is from genome assembly GCA_963921515.1 of Calotriton arnoldi. Taxonomy (NCBI): domain Eukaryota; kingdom Metazoa; phylum Chordata; class Amphibia; order Caudata; family Salamandridae; genus Calotriton; species Calotriton arnoldi. Next base: position 36,919 of record CAWUFW010018649.1, on the reverse strand, counting down.
ACATTATGTCATGTTAAAAAGAGGTATCCCGTCTCCTTCCAGCGAATTGTTTTACTGTTTTTTCTCCTAGGTTAAGGACGGAGGTAATCCAGGGAATAAATGAGTAAGTGAATGTATATGCGGTGTTATGGGCCCCACCGTCATATGGATATAGTTTGTGTGTTGGAGGGATAGTTGCACCTGGATGACCGAAGTATATAGGAGAAGAATTTTTATTGTTAGCGCTGGATCAGATTTCTTGGTAGCAGAGTTATGGTTACTATAGATTAGTTTGGTGATTATTGATTATTGATAAGTTCATGTCTAACACTTTATGTTGAGTCGAGTTATGTTATATGTAAGTTTTCACACTTCCGGGAAGTAGGAAGTGGAACACGTGTGGCAAGAGAAGTCACATGGAATAGTGCATTGTCTGAGTTCATATTGGTGATAACACAGGTTGTGTTATGATAGGGACATTCTCCGCATAAAAGGTGTGTAAGTGAAATAGTGATCGGTTTCCTTGTGAAACTCTGGCCTTAATTCTCAGGAGCAGTATAGTCTCCACATGTGTTTTATCCCCAGAGAAACGGGTTTACCGCTTGCTTGAAAGAAGGGTAAGGTAGAGGGAAGTGCTACTTTATCGGCGAAACAGTAAATTATGTGGTAGGGTAGAGGTAAGCGCTGCCTACTGGAAAAACAGAATTCTTGTATAAATGGACAAAGCTATCTCTTTGGTTTAGCGAATCAGACAATGGAAATGTGTTTTAAATGTTGTAACTAACAAAGAATTGTTGAAAAAGAAATTGCCGATAAATTTTGTAAAGGAGGGGTCAAGAGCAGAACTGACGTAGACAAAAGCTGCGCTGGGATTGGACAGTGCGCTAGTCATACAGAAACAGGAGCAGAGCTGACGTAGACAAAAGCCGCACTGGGATTGGATAGTGCGCTGTAGACAGAAATTGCTCTGATTGGAGCTTTGGTGTGAATAGCGCTAGGATTGGTCGAATAGCCTAGTGACGTGGAAGTTTGTGATTGGAGTGTTGGTGTGAGTCACGCTAGTATTGATCGGAATAACGCATAAGAGAACAGTGTTGAATTACGGATAGTTTGAGGAGAGAAAGCGATTGTGAATCATGTCGTATTATGAATATGGTAGAGAGAAAATGTCGTGGATGTCGAAAGTTAAGAACTTCTTTAAGAAAGACAAAAAGGTAGTGACTAGAGAGGGACAAGTAATTCCTCCGCCGAAATCACCAGCTTGGCACATGATGCTGAAATATGGATATCATACATGCATATGGTTAGAAAATTGGACAAAATATACCAAGAATGATGGAGCATTGGCTTTCCCTGAGATTGGTTCATTTAATGTAGCTGTACTACGGAATTTGAGAGAGAAGATGGCAATGTTAGAACCTAGACCTAGACCGACACAGTTTGAAGCTTTAACTGAATGGGAAGATGAGATGTATGAACGAGAGAGATTCAGAGGATTAAAGAATCATGAGTTTGTGCCTGGAAGGTTATGGGGAGTAAATCATGAGGACAGAATAAAGCGTTGGAGATGTGCTAATATGACAGGAGGTTTGTTTCCAGCTTTTACAGTGGAGGAAGAAGCAAAGAGAAAGTGTACAGAGAAAAAGAAACATGTAGTTATAGAAAAGTATGGGTATGGTGGTAGTGAAACGGATGACGAATTGCTGGAAGATATTTTAAACAGAAACCCACCTCCATACCAACAGACTTCTGCGGTGGTGACACCTAATGCACCGCCAATGGAAACTGGGAGGAATAAAAATCCCGAACGAAGAGATGAGATAAATAGGTCACAAGATCAATTAAAAACTTCACAAAATGAAGAGATAGAAAGTGACAATGCAACTGAATTAGCAAAAACCACAAGAGAATTGACTGAGAAAATAAGAGCATTGACAAAGAATATGGAAGCTGTAACTGTACCAGTGACGATAGGTCCAGTAGTGCCAATTTTTGAGAATCAGAAAATTGATGAACGTTCTTTAGTGATTCCCATGAATTCACATTTGCAAAGAAAAAGAGAAGGGATGGAACTGAACAATGAAGGTGCACACCATTTGGTTAGTACCTATAGACCAAGCCCACCTACTAATTTGACAATAAATGAGAATGAGTTCAGGAGAATACCCATGGTAACGGAGTCTGCATCAGGGACACCAGAAAGAAGTAACAATTGGATAGAATTAAATAGTACGCCTGTAGGTCCGACTCCAGATGAGTTAAATGAATGGATGAAAATGGTAAAAACGAAAGAAACAGAAGTAAAACCATTAGATGTAATTAGGTTAAAAATAGACATGGAAGAATTGATTTTAGGAACGATTGGTACAGAAAAATTAAAAAATTATCAGGATGATGAGATTATGTTTTTGTGCAAAAGTCTTACATGGAGAGCTAGAAATTTACATGACAAATTAGAAGAGACAGCAAGTGAACTGGGAGTAGAATTTGCAAAAGTGAGAACGTTGCAGAAACCATATAGAGTAGATTTTTGTGAGAAAGATATAGAGAATCTGAACACATCAGGAAGATTGACCCAAATAAAAGAATTAATTGTTTTACTGAGAAAATGGGGTGATGTGGATAGATGGAGAAGTAGATGGATAAAAAAGAATGAGAAAGTAACAGATAAAGCATCTTTGGCTTTTGCAGTGACAGATAAGGAACCAGTTGTAAGGGAGTACCCGATGAGAGAGACTCCAGGAGGTAGTTATGTGCATGTTCCATGGACTAGACAGGATATACTGTCATTTACAAATGATTTCCCAAAGTTGAGAGAAAAGCCAGTAGAATGGTACAGACAAGTGGAGAGATTTGTTAAAGTTTCAAAGGTGTTGTGGATAGACTTGGATGGATTGTTTGATATAGTAGTGCCAGCTGATTTGTGGACAGAATGTAAGATTACTATTGATTGGCCAACTGTAGAATATCCAAGGGATGCTAAAACAGGAGCGCCAGGACCAGAAGTGATGAGAAAGTATGATCAAGTAATTACCTTTTTGAAGAATAAGATTCCACCTAAAGAAACAGATTGGGTAAAAATAGACAGAACAACGCAGGAAAGTAAAGAATCAGTGCATGCTTACTATGAAAGACTGTTGTTAGTTTTCAAACAGTATAGTGGTTATGAGACACTAAATGAAAAGGATATGAGTCATTTTGTATATAGATTTGTATATGGGTTGAAACCAGAGATAAGTGAGATGATTAAACAGCATATGATTTGTTGGCAGAATAGCACAGTCGACGAAGTTTTGAGATATGCTAAGTATTGCAGTGATGATATTGAGAGTAGACAGCGTAAATTGAAAGAAAAAGCCATGTGGGCACAGGTGAAAGTTGCAGAGAAACAAGAAGCTCAATTGAGTAATACCGGTAATGAAGCAGGACAGGCTAGATCTCGACCAAATATAGGTAAAGGAAAAGGACAAATGAGCATAGATGAGGCAAAGAAAAAGTGGCCATGCCACAACTGCGGAAAGCTAGGGCATTGGAGAAACGAGTGTAAATTTCCTCCAAAACTTAATGTGGAAAATCAATCATTAAATTCACAGGTGCAGAGTGAGGTAGTTACTCAACAGAGTCAGGTGCCACAACCACCACTTCCCAAGAGTGTTAACCAACAGAAATACAGTGCAGAAACAGGATTCTACGGAGGAGAACAGGTAACACAGTTGCCGCATGCAGCTGCCATTTCTCAATATTGGTTACGACAGGATGAGGATGAAACGGATGAAAGCTTCTGACGGTGCATAGGAGAGGGGGAAGAGTGCGTGCTTGGCGCAACTCTAGAGGTAGATCAGTCTGGTCCATTTGTGGATGGAGAAGTGAATGGTGCAAATGTAACATTCCTTGTGGACACTGGAGCTACCCGTTCTGCTGTTAGGTCAGTGGAAATTCCAAACCTTCCTCTCTCAGGTGAATGTATCCAAGTAGTTGGAGTTTCGAATCAGCAAATTAAGACGCCTCTTACTAAATTAGTGGAGGTAAAGATTGGTCCATTTAGTGAAATGCACCGATTTGTGGTATGCGATTGTAGTCCTGTGAACCTATTAGGACGCGATCTATTGTGCAAAATGAATTGCACTATCTATTGTACTCCAGATGGAATTGCATTTCAGACCCCAGATGAAGATGTACTGTATAAAATGACAATGGTAAATTTAGAACCAGAAGTAAATGATTTGTTTCCTGTATTTGATGCAGAGAAAATCCCAATTGAATTGAAAAAGACAGTGAAAGAAGAAGTGTGGGACTTTACAGGAGAAGATATAGGATTAATGAAAGAAGTAGATCCCATTAAAATAACCGTAAAAGAGGGAACGAGTTACCCAAATACGCCCCAGTATAAATTGACACCAGAAATAATTGAAGGAATAACGCCAGTAATAAATAAAATGGTTGAACAAGGGATTCTAAAAGAAATCATGAGCAGTCCATGTAATTCGCCAATAATGGGACTGAAGAAGCCAAACGGAACATATAGGATTGTACAGGATTTGAGGAAGGTAAACAAAATTGTAGTACCTTGTTGCCCAATAGTACCGAACCCTGCTGTGATTCTATACCAGATTCCACGTGAAGCAGAATGGTACACAGTCATTGATTTATGTCATGCATTTTTCTCTATTCCATTGCATCCAGATAGCCAGCCATTATTTGCGTTTAGGTTTGGAGAGCGTATTTTGGCATGGTGCCGAATTCCTCAAGGGTACACAGAAAGCCCCTCAATCTTTAATCAGATTCTAAAGAAATCCTTGGAAGATTTAAGAATGCCAGAAAAGTCAGTGATGGCTCAGTATATTGATGACCTACTGGTGGCATCAAAAACGAAGGAAGCATGTGTCAATGATACAATTGCTTTGCTGAATCATTTAGCAAAAAGAGGACATAAAGTGTCCCCATCAAAATTGCAGTTTTGTCAACAAGAAGTCCAATATTTAGGGCATAAAATTGAGAAAGGAGTGCGAAAGGTAACGACTGAAAGAATAAAGATGATTCAAGGAATAAGAGCTCCAATGACGCAAAGAGAGGTAAGAATGTTTCTGGGAATGGTTGGATATTGTCGACAATGGATAAGCGGTTTTTCACTGATTGCTAAACCGTTGCAAAAACTGACAAAGAAGGATGTAAAAGATCCTTTTGAAATGAATGATGAGGAAATGAAAGCATTCAGAGAGCTGAAAAAGAAATTGTGTGAAGCTCCAGCATTGAGAATGCCTGACTATGAGAAAGATTTTGAGTTGTATTGCAGTGAAAGAGATGGATGTGCATTTTCAGTCTTGGTACAGAGACATGGAACCATGAAAAGACCCATTGCATATTTTTCAGCTGTTTTAGACCCTGTAGCGAAAGCGTTGCCTGGATGTTTGAAAGCAGTTGCTGCTACTTGTGTGAGTCTGGAACAGAGTGAAGGCATAGTGATGGGATATCCGCTGAGAGTATATGTTCCCCATTCTGTGGAAATTCTCTTGACAAGAACGAAAACCCAATATATGACACATAGTCGGCTGACTAGGTATGAAAAAGTAATTTTGAGTGCAGATAATGTGACCATTGACAGATGTATGAATGTGAATCCTTCGACATCATTGCCAGATGAAGAGGGTGTAATTGAAATGGATGAAGTAGATCACGATTGTCTGAATGTGCTTGAATATTGTACAAAACCGAGATCAGACATACGAGATGAGCCCTTAAAGGAATCAGATTATATTCTGTTCGTGGATGGCTCATGTTTAAGAACAAATGATGGAGTTCTAAGTGCAGCATATGCAGTTTGCACAGTAGCAACTGTAATGGAAGCATCTTGTCTGAAAGGGATACGGTCTGCCCAAGTCGCAGAACTAGTAGCTCTGATTCAAGCCTGCAAGTTGGGAAGAAATGTACGGGTTACGATTGTGACAGATAGCCAATACGGCTTTGGAGTGGTACATGATTTTGGTCAGATTTGGTCACAAAGAGGTTTCTTGACATCTGCAGGAACGCCAATTAGAAATGGAGATTTTGTGAAAAAGTTGCTTGAGGCGATACAGCTGCCTAAACAGATTGCTGTTGTGAAGTGCAATGCACATAAAAATAGGGAAGACTACATAACTGTCGGCAATAAGTATGCTGATGAAATTGCACAGTACTGTGCAAAGAATGTGGTTTCTTTGAACAGGAACCGAGAGAGAGAGCATATTTCTTGTCCTTTGCTTTTTACTAACCCTGTTGAGACATGGGATGAGGTGAGACAGTTACAGGAAGCAGCAGATGATGAGGAAAAAGATACATGGATAAAAGCAGGATGTAGAAAACATGAGGAAAATTATGTTTGGGTTTACAGAGATGAAAGACCAGTTATGCCTGATAGCATGATTTCTGACATGGCACGGATGTACCATGGACAAGCCCATATTGGGAGAGATTCAATGATCAGACTTTTTAGACAAACATGGTATAATCCAAAATTCAGAGCCATAGCTGAGAGTCTTTGTCAAAGATGTCTTATTTGTCAACAGTTAAATCCAGGAAGGAAGACAGTAGTGAGTCTAGGAACAATAGGACGAGAAGGAGGTCCGTTCACTAGAATGCAAATGGATTTTATCGAAATGCCCCCGAGCAACAGACTAAGGTATGTCCTAGTAGTCGTCTGTTTGTTTTCCCGTTGGGTGGAAGCATACCCAACCAGAAGGAATGATGGAATCACGGTAGTAAAACTTATGCTGCGAGAATTCATTCCAAGGTATGGTTTTCCAGTCACGATTGAAACAGATAGAGGAACACATTTCCAAAACGTATTAATTAAACTGATTTGTGAAGCACTTAGTATTAAACAGAAACTGCATTGTGCATACAGACCAGAGGCTTCTGGAATAGTAGAGCAAGTGAATGGAACAATTAAGAACAGGTTAGGAAAAATGTGTCAAGCCACAGGACTTAAATGGCCAGATGCCTTGCCATTAGTTTTAATGACAATAAGAAGTATTCCGGAAAGGAAAACTGGACTCAGTCCCCATGAGATAATTATGGGACGAGCAATGAGACAAGCACATGTACCTATCAACAAACTACTGACTATAACTGATGATCTGGTGCTGGATTATTGCAAAGGATTGGCTGATGTGGTGCGTTCTGTGTTTCATCAGGTTGGACCGGATGCGACCACTCTTGAAAGAAAACCTGCTAACTACTTGAATGCAGGAGATTGGGTCAGCATAAAAGTCCACAGGAGAAGAAACTGTTTGGTTCCTCGCTGGGACGAACCACGACAAGTGATCCTGGTGACAACCACTGCAGTCAAATGTGCAGGAGTGAAACATTGGGTGCATGCCAGTCACACCATCAGAGTTCCAGAACCTGAAGATCGACATGTGAGTCGACATCTGGAAGTGTTGGATAACAGTTCAGCATCAGAAGCAGAAGAAGAAACGAACAGGGTGCCAGAATCTGAAGATCGACCTGTAAGTCAACATCTGGAAGACCCAACTACAAGTGCAACGACAGAAGAAGTAGAGGAAATAGCTGAAGTTCCAGAACTTGAAGATTGACATGTGAGTCGACATCTGGAAATATCAGATACCAGTTCAGAATCTGATACAGATCATTCGGATTGTGAAAAAATTCTGAAAAGAAATTGGAAATTTGAAAGCATAAGAGAAGAAACTGAGCAAGAAGATAGTAACAGTGAGCAACCAAGTACAAGTTGTGGTAAAAATCCTTCGGAGATAATATTAATAGATGAAGAAGGGAGAGTTTCAAACAGAAAGCTAGAAAAATCGGAAGATCCCCGAGGAGCAATAGGGACAGATAGCCAAATAAAAGAACAGGGAAATTTAGAAGCAGATAGAGAGATTGACACAAATTCGGAAGAAACTCGAGGAGGGACAGAAATAGGTGAACGAAGGAAGATAAGAAAAGAACCACAAGTAGGGGAAGAAAATGAAATTATAAGATTCAAAATAAGAGACAATAAAGAAAAAACTGAAACAGAGTCTGAAGAAAGTGGAGAAGAAAGAAACCAAAAACTTGAGTCAAGAAAAAGGAATTGGAAAACAGAAAGAGAGGAAAAAGGAAGTGAGGCAAAAAGGCCAAGAAAAGGAGACAATTGGCCCAACGAAGTAAGAAAATTAAGATACAGGATCATAAGGTTAGATGGAAAAAGTGCTGAACAAGTGAATGAAATAACAAGCCAGAAAGAGCAAGAAAAACAAGGTGGAAAACACTTGCAGAAAACGAAAAGAGTAAAGAAGGTAAATCCGAAGTATAGATCGCCTGAATGGTTGTACCTTGCTTTAACGGATGACAAAGAAGAAAGGAACACTCACGAGAACCCCGAACAAAGAAACCTAATGGGTGAAGGTGAAGTGCAACAAACTTGAAGAAATTTAAACAAATTTCTACCGGACTTGACAAAACACTGGATCTGACGAATTTCTAGCAGATTTGACAAAATACTGGATTGGACAAAGAAAGAATTCTGAAAAGAATTAAAAGAAAGAACTAAGCAAAAACAAAAACATTGGAGTGCAGAGTGGCTAATAAGTCATTTCTGAGGTGTAGTGACACAATTTTCTTGAAAATAAATAAATAAGGTTATAAAACAAAATGGAGGCTACTAGAGATAGAAAATGTAAATGTGAGTTTTTAAGTAGATGGTGTAAGATGTGCTTCTTTTGTACAGGATTATTAATGACAGTATGGGTGGTTTTAGCAATCACTATTCCAATTAGTTTAGCTGTAGTAGAAACTTCTAATAACACAGAGAAAGAAAAAGGAGCTAACACTCAAGAACCAGTTATATTAAAAAGTAGTGCAGAATTACATAAAGACAAATCAATAACAGATTTTTCTAAGAATGTTTTTACTAAATTATTATATGAGTATGTAGAAACAATGGATGTAAGAGATTGCTATGTTTGTATGCAATTGCCTGCGTCTGTAGCAGAGGGTGTGACTTATCATCACCTTCCTTTGACGTATGGAATAACATGTAGTGTTTTAGCAAGTTTATTTTATAAAACAGGTAGCTAAGAATATTATTACACTGACATAGATAGGATATTTGCGAAAGTTTCTGTAGTTCCTGAGCTAAACAAAATAAAAGAGGGAAAAACGTTTGGTGAATATTTTATAGAAGATAAGATTTTAACATTAGATAATATAGTTAAAAACAACCTTACCTGTGAGTTAAAGAAGGAAGAAAAAGTATTTTTAGAGATGGTTGAAGAAAGAAGAGTGAAATTTCAAAGAAAAGTGATAGAAAAGACAAAAACACCTCTTTGGGCGTTTGAGGAAGACAATCATGACAAGAAAAAGACAAATGCAGCTATGACTCTGGATTGGCCCCAACAGGGAAGGTTGTGCATTAGAAGAAATAAGACAAGATATGACAATTATTTTGTGGGTTCCAGTATTTGCCATGACAATTATCAAATTTTAGGCGGATGGGGATTCAAAGGGGGAAAGGATCCTGTGTTTCCCGGGATCTATTATGTTTGCGGTAATAGGGCTTATTACAGGTTGCCGGACCATTGGTATGGGTCATGTTATTTAGGCCTGGTTTTTCCAAAGATTTTTCATATGGATAGAAAAGAAAAAGGAACACACAAAATGATAAATACCTTTACACGTAGAAAAAGGGAAAGTTTTTCAGAAATAGTAGGTGATATTTTTGGTGCATTGATACCAGCAGTGGAAATATCTTTGAATGCATTTAAAATTCGGAAATTATTCACAGTGGTAGATCGTTTATCTACAAATACTGCTGGAGGGTTCTTGATGGTAAATACCGAGATGGTTGCCATGAGAGCTATGGTGATGCAAAATCGACTTGCCCTTGACATTCTTTTGGCAAAAGAGGGTGGAGTCTGTGGAATGCTGAAAGTTCAACATTGTTGCACTTACATTCCAGATAAAAGTGAAAGTATACAAAAGTATATAAAGAATATTACAAATTTGCACAAAGAACTTGTTCCACTGGAGGTTGAAAGTGCTTTTGGAAAACTTGGTAAAGGGTTTTCTTCAGTAATAAATTGGTTAACAAGAATGAGTGGATTAATAATAGGGAAAGTTATAATAATAGCAACCATGATAATCATAATAATTTTAGTGCTGAAGCTTGTAATTACATGTATAAAGAAAAGGAGAAGACAGAATAAATTAGAAAAAGAAAACATGATAAACAAGGAGAGAGAGAGAGAAATGGGTGAAATAGAGCTAGAAGAGATAAAAGAGAACATGTACAAGAAGACCAAGAGACAAGTTGAAAGGGATACAGTTGTGTAAACTAACAAAAGCAAACGGATAAAAGAAATATGTTGTCTGAGAAAATTGTATAACTTGGGTTTTGTGGTGATATTAAAAATCACCAAAGGGGGGAGTTGATGGAGCAGGATAAATGAAAATTTTTTAACCACCTAATAATTTTCGTAAAATAATTAATAAACATGTTCGTTTAAGTAAATAACCAACAATGTATGTTACATGTAAAGGGTTAAAGGTAACACGCTATTTTTGTGTGCAAATTAATCAACTTATAATTGTTGACGTGTCTAACATAATCTAATATTTGCGTACTAATAAAATAATAAACGCATGATTTGTGCTTTGAAAATAAAACGTGTGGTGGCAAAATAAAGCGATGGTAAGTAAGGGACGGCTTTATATGTTGCTTTTTGCTAGGTAATACCTAATTGGGGTACATAGAAAGACGGGAGGGAAATGAAAGGGTTTATATTCTTTATTTTAACAATATTTTGTTTATCTTTGAAAATAGTGCGCTTAGGCCTGTTGAGCAGCGATATAAAATGGCCGACATGAGCTAGAGTACGCATGTGCAAGAAGCCGTGTGGTAGAGGAGAAAGGCTGTGAAAAAGAATGACCACGTGTTCGTGCTGAGAGCCTAAGATGGAAGTATGGTCAAGGCTATTGTGACCTTACTGAGCAAATGTGTGCCAAGATGATCAGCAAGAAGCGTGAGAAGTCAAACTGAATAAATGGAACGGAACTGTTGAATCTAAAAAGTATCAGAAAAAGATACAAATTGGACTGATCGAAACTGATGAGTAATGTCATGAACTGTGGGAAACGATGCAAGCATGGACATTCCACAAAGAACTGGTTAAGACAAGGAAGTTTGATAAAAATGTATATGGACTTGAATGAACCAATGAGAGAGAATCACGCCTTTAAGATGCAACATTTTTATTTAGTAAGCTAGAATTAGGGTATAAGAAGACCTACTCTTGGTGGGAAGGGGTTAGATGCTGGAGAGAGTAGTTGCTGTTGACGGAGATGCTGTAGATGGGTGAAGTTGCGGTTGCTGATGCTGACGAGCTGATGCTGCTGCTGCTATTTTATATTTTTAGTTGAGTATAAGATGCTGCTTTTGGAGAACCTTTTTACTCCTGATAGATTTTTCATTTAGAGCTATTAGATTTTCCAAGACAGATAGATTGATCTTTTGGAGTTCTTACTGTGACAACCTTATTTTTCCGTCTAATAGGTATGCATTGCAATTTCAATTTATTCTTATAATGATGATAAATGTAATAATCTGAATAATAAGCTTAAACTTATTTCTTGCTTCGAAACTTTATATAAACTTTATTATTCTTTAAACAAATGACTCAGTGATTCTTTAGCTCAATAATTAAGGTAAAATGTTAAAGAGTTTATTGTGATTGAGCTGGTCTTAATCACCATCAACTGATTCCTACTAGTTGGTCCATCGACCAATGAGCGGAATACCTTAAAAGCAAATGAGAAACATTATGTCATGTTAAAAAGAGGTATCCCGTCTCCTTCCAGCGAATTGTTTTACTGTTTTTTCTCCTAGGTTAAGGACGGAGGTAATCCAGGGAATAAATGAGTAAGTGAATGTATATGCGGTGTTATGGGCCCCACCGTCATATGGATATAGTTTGTGTGTTGGAGGGATAGTTGCACCTGGATGACCGAAGTATATAGGAGAAGAATTTTTATTGTTAGCGCTGGATCAGTATAAATGAAACTGTAAATAACAGAGTACATCTCTAAATACCACTCCACCCTGAAATAATAGTCTCTGGTGCGCATAATCTTTAGCAGTCATTGCAACTTTGCATACAACATCCAATACAAAGCTACGCCTTCCTAAAGTAGGCATAATGAGGAGAAATATCTTTATTTCTCCTTGTTACTTCCTCTTTCTATGTGTGCTGCAGAATGGGTGCAAAAGGAAAGTTCTTTTAATGATTGTTTTTATGCGGGAAGGTGCCTCTTCCTGCACAAAAACAATCCTGCCTATAAAGCAGGCACCCTTGCACTGTCGTGCAAGGGTGGCTGCGCTGGCACTAGGCAGCCACAAGTGCACCAGCACAGGGAGAGAGCTGAAGAGTGTCATATTTTAGTAGATGTAGCGCTTTTCAGCTCTCTCCCATTCACGCAATGCAGCTCAGCAACTTTTCTTACTGCACTGCGTTGCATGAATTGTAAGTAAATATGCCCCTAAGTATTTAGAATCATGGCAAACTAAGGCGGTATCACTATGATCCAGAATTATTCACATGTGCCACAGGTTCACATGCTCTAAAATCAATGAAAAGTGTGTTCTAATAAGCAGCATTCTAGTCATAGCATGTGTCTGCCAAGAAACATCTCTACCACAATTGAAAACACAATTTAATTCTAGGGGTCCCTGCCCCCAAAATCACCCATTGTAAGGCCTCAATATGGGAATGAATGCCCAATTAATACTGCATCAAAGTGGGACAGAAATTAGGACCATTCATGTCAGACTAACCGACTGTAGTACACATCTACCATGATTTAAAACACAATTTTGTTATGTTATGTTATGTTATATGCATTTGTAGCGCGCTCGGCTACTCCAAGGAGTGTCCCGGCGCGGTCACCTGAGCGGATCATGAGTCTGAGCTTAAAACAGGAGGGTTTTCAACTTTTTTTTGAAAATGCGGGAGTCTGAAATGCTGCGTAGAGCCAGAGGCAATGTATTCCAGCCAAGGGCCGCCATACGAACAAGAGAGCAGCCACCCAGCCTTTGCCGAGAAAAACGTAGAACCTGGACCAATAGTTGCGAAGAGGAGCGCAACTGTCTTGTCGGCGCATAGAAAGAAAACCTCTTTTGCAGGTAGGTTGGTCCCCGGCCATAAAGGGCATTATGGGCAATTGACAAGACTTTAAATTTGATCCGCGCCTCCACAGGAAGCCAGTGCAAGGAGCACAGATGGAGGCGAACGCTACTCCTCCTGGGAAGATCAAGCAAGAGGCGGGCCGCCGCATTCTGCACCACCTGAAGCTTGTTCAGCAGATAGCCAGGGGTCCCTACATACAAAGCATTGGCGTAGTCCAGGCGAGACAAAATCAAAGCCCGGACCACGGTTTCCCTAGCTGCCCTTGGGAGCAGAGGGAGAAATTTCCTCAAAGATTTTAAAATCCCAAAGCAGGACCCCGCCAGCTTCTTGATATGGGTGGCAAAGGTTAAATTTTCCTCAAACCAAACGCCCAGGTTTTTAGCAGCAGCACCCAACAAACACGGCAGCGGAAACCCTGGGGGCCACAATAGCTCTCTAAAATTAGAGGGAAATTTCCCATACAAAAGTATTTCGGATTTCTCTTCATTACATTTTAGCTGGGCCTGTGCCAACCAGCAGAAAACCGAAAGTAGACAGTGTTGAGCAGAGGAAACATCAGCATCAGCGCCCTCCCAAGTAAACAGAAGCTGAGTGTCATCCGCATAGGCAATCACCTTAGCCCCCAGCTCCTCCGCTAGATATATCAGCGGGGTAACATAAATGTTAAAGAGGAGGGGCTAAGGGACAAACCCTGAGGGACTCCAGTAGCCACAGGTTGGGGGAGGAGGCGCACGGTGGAAGCCAAACCAGCTGTGAACGGTCCGCCAGGAAAGAGGTAAGCCAGCTTAAGGCCGCACCCGCAATACCAATCTCCGAAAGGCGAGCCAAAAGTAGGGAGTGAGGCACCGTATCGAACGCCGCCGAGAGGTCCAGCATAATCAAAGCTGCCCTCCCGCCGGCAACCAGACACTCCCGAATGGCCTCCGACACCTCCACCAACGCGGATTCTGTGCTATAAGAGGCTCGAAAGCCCGACTGTGCAGGATGAAGTAGACCAGCACCTTCCACATAGTCCGTAAGTTGTCCTGTGACTACCTTCTCACACACTTTAGCAAGACTAGGCAGAAGGGAAATTGGGCGGTAGTTACCAGGATTCAAGGCATCTAGTGAGGGGGAGAATCTTAGCCTGTTTCCAGGTGACCGGCACCCGGCCCTCCAACAGGGACATATTGACAATATTGTTAACAACTGTGTTAATGGTGTCGGCGTAAAGTGCTAAAAGCCTAGCTGAACATGGATCGGTGGGCGAGCCTGATTTCAAACCCTTAAGAATTTTAAGGGTGCATGCCAACTCAACAGGGGAGAAGGTCAATAGTTTGGCAGTAGAGCCCAGAAGGGCCACAGGGGAGATGGAAAGAGCTAAAGGTCCTCCAGAGTCAGCGGAAAAAGCCGCCTGGATGGTCTGAATTTTGTCCCGAAAGAACTTAGCAAGAGTATTGCACCACGTCTCCGACACAGGTAATGAACAGACCAAGGCACAGGGAGCCACAAAACTCTGCACTATTGAAAATATTTCTTTAGTGTTATTATTAGCCTGGTCAATGCGGGCGGAATAATATCTGCTTTTTGCACCCACAATCGCCCTATAGTAACTTTTTTGTTTAGATCTAAGCGCAAGTTTTGCCAACAAACAGTAGTTATTGGAGCGCCACCGTCTCTCCAGTACTTTACAATCGTGTTTCAGAGAGTGGAGCTCGGGCGAGAACCAGGGTTTAGAGGGGGACTCTCTAGACAGTCCAGGGGCGCGTGAATGGGAAAGCGCAGTCACAGAATTGGAGATCCACTCTGTAAATCCCACCAAGTTCCCTTCAAATCCTGCGAACAGATAGGACGAGAAGAGGCCAAAACACTATTAAACTGCAAGGGGTCAATTTTTCGAAAGGCTGGTGGAATAATGGACCGCATAGGCAAAGTCTGCTGCGGGACTTCCCAAGAAAAGCAGATGAGAGAATGGTCCGACCAGGAAACTGGGAGAGGCTGATCCACCTGAATGGAGAAATTGGCACAAATGGGGTCCAATATATGGCCGCCCTGATGCGTGGGGTAACAAACCCCTTGTGAGAGTTGGGCCAAATTAAGCAAGTCCAGAAAATCCATGGCGTCTCTATTCTCTGTTTGATCAAGATGGAGATTAACATCCCCCAAAACCAGATAATGTGAATAGCGAAGCGCACGCTCAGCTATAGCATCACTACAAGAAATAAGAAAGGTACTAGCCAAACCGGGGGACTGTAAATAGCTGAACCTCCCAGCGTAACATGAGCGCAGAGTCGGAGGCTAAAATCCAAAACCTCACTACCCGCCCAAACATTAAGGTCCTCTTTATGAAGAGACCACTTGTCCTTATAAAAATAGCTACTCCCCACCCCTTCCAACCTTTCGGTCAAGGCGGGACAACTTATATCTCTGCGGGGTGGCTAAAGCCACAATAGGATTAGAGGTATCATCTAACCAAGTCTCCGTGATGAACAACAAATCCAAGTCAGTATCCAAAATCAGATCAAACACATCCGAATGATGCTTCCTAAGAGATCGTACGTTAATAAGAGCGGCACGCACACACAGGGACCTGGAAGCCAGACTAAGCGGGCTCCAGACCGGGAGATCGGAACTCGGCAAGAAACCACATGAATCACAAGCGTGGTCCACGCAACAAGGAATAACAGTCCTACCTTCTGATAAGCACAAAGGGGGCCGAAGCGCGTTTAAGGATTCAGCAGAATATATAATCCTATCACCAGCTATCACTTTACAAGGGGCAGCATTAATGGCCCTGGCCGCAGTCGGGACGCTGACGGGCTTGCCTTAAGCGCGCCTTCGACGCGCCATCGGCGCGCCCGCTGCACACGTCCGCTGCGCGTACGGGTAATGGCCATTAAGTAGGGAGATGTGAGTCCGGCGTGCAGCGACTAGAGCGTAGACCGGGGAAAACGCGTGGCACTAGCAAAATGGCCACTGTAAGCAAGCGTTTACCCCGCTAAGTGCGACGTGCAATTAGAATGGCAGGAAGGAGTTTAACATACTCCGGAATTCTTGGCAGGCAATGTTAAAAATAATGAACAGTAAAAATGCCCCCAGAACTAACCCACACAAATTATGACAATAAAAACAGTTTAAAAAGTTGCGTTACACTCAAAGCAGACAACTCACACAGGCGTGAGATCCTGAGACCACAGACCCCTGCCATACGACTTCTGGATGGGAATGAGTGCTCAGTTACCAAAGTATCAAAGTCAGACTAAAATTGAGATCATTAATATCAAAATAACCTACCACAGAACCATGTTTAATCAGTCTGGTAATTTCAAGGGTCATTAATATGGTAACTAGAAGGAGGCCTAATATGCAATCTCATCCAAAGGCTTAAGTTCATGCATCTCTTATAACACTTACCTAGAGTGTGATCCTGAATACATATCAGTGCAAACATCATAGTAAAAGTCCTCTCTTTATCTCTGAGACCGTGTGCACATATTACACAATACTCGTATAGCATATATAGGATGTGCAACTCTCCTATAAAATGAGTGCCAGCATTCAGCATTGGCACCATGTTGATACAAGCTCACTTAACATAGAACCATACACAAGCGCAAAGCAACACTTGTAATGTTTAAGACTAACATGTCTCCTTAATTTTCTATGCTGTGACCACCGTCTTGAAATAAACCCTGCAAGAAGCGACACTATCTCAATAAAGATAATAGATAATAGAAGAATGTATCAAAAATGTAGGAGATCACAAACATATGTATAAGTAAACAATAATGTCATAGTAGCACTTCCTAACTTAATATATGGAACAGCATTTACACATAAATGGCATTGTAATACATATGCAATAAATTATAATTGCAAAAAGTATCATTTTGAATTACGTCCTGCAGGTGGAATCACTCAAAAAATGCAAATGATGGTTACTCAACTGATCCCCTCAAACACGTTTAGTGAGCGATTGCTACATGAAAATTAAACTATTGATTTGAAATAACAAAAAAATATTACATTGGAATCCCACTAGTTATTTCACAAAGTACCTCATACATTAATACAGAAGCACAATAGTGAAGTTTGGAGAGCCTCTAACATATATAAATAATTTTATCCACACATTCATAGATTAATCAGAGTGCCCAATGACAAACCAAAAGGGCCTGTGGTGTATGAGAATCATAATAAATGTACCTCCAATATACATACAGTAATACTCGAATACTGTGTTATATCTCGAATATCCTCATTAACATAACATTAGTAACTGCTGAAATATGTTCATCCTCTCACTGTTATAAGCTTAATATGTGGTCCACCAACATTAAAATAAATCACATAAAAACATATAAAGACACAACAGCAGGTCATAAAATACACAATCAAGGTGATATTCCTTATCATTGGGTCCAACAAGATATATTTTATCCCCCAATAGAAACCCTCGATCTCCAGAGAAGTAGTGAAGTTCACATTCTGCATTCAATCCCCTTTCTACCATTTTAAAATTCTTGATCCAATGGTCTTCTGCCATCTGTAACGTGAGATCTCTAACTCTAACCCTCCTATCATCAGCATCAAATTCTACAGCATGAAATTTGAGACTTTGCAGCTTTGGTGGAGGGCATCAAAAATCCATCAAAAATCCAACGGAGAAGAGCAGTACTGTCATACTGGGGCAATAGTTGAGACAACCACAATTACACTGTATTTGACAATGCATAACATGTGATGTCATGAGCAAATCTACAAGATGTGTTCACTCCGAATCAAGTGGTGACTGAGATGAGTTTTGTTATTCAGTGTGTTTGACATAAAATTAAAAAAAAACATTAAAAAGGTCTACTATATTTCAGCCACTTTCCATACAATGATTGACCAAGGGTGTATCTTTGTTTCTAATAGCCCTTACATGTTCATTTATTCTTTCCCATAATGCATGTATCATGCTACCCACATAGATTTTTATGGCATTTGCAAATTAATATGTATAGCACATATTTCGTGATACAAGACATGTAACTTGGTATTAAAAATCGTGATTAATATTGTTATTAAAGTTATAATTCCATTAAATATAAATATACATGTTACAAACTGACTCCTTTTGAAAAAGCCTTTTTTGAAATACTGTAGCCAGTTTTCTTTATGTGTAGTTTTGATACCTAAGATTTAACATGTTCTTCAACCTCACCCCTCTTATGAACATGATAATTGTTTTCTGACCCACAAAATTAGAAGTTACAGGATATCTACTCATAAAGTACCAATGTTTATTCAATAGGCCACTTATTTTGAAACATTACTGTGATAAGTAGTGATCAGACTAACTTTCTGATTTACATATCTTGTCTTATTCCCTCTAAGATTGAGAGTGGAGCATTTTTAATTCTAGTTCCTGATTGAAATTGTGTCTTGCTCTCATCATCTTACCGAATGATACAGATTCTATCTAGGATTTGGTGTGAAGTATGTAACAATGCATTGCCTGTTGTCTTTGGAATCATTTACTTTCAATTTGATTGTTTAATTGGTACAGTTCTACATCCAGATATGGCATACTGTTATAATTATGTCACATAGTGAAATGTATATTATAATTGTTAAAGTTCAATGTTAACAAAACCTTTTCCAATACCTCCTCATTACCTGTCTACATCATGATAACATTATCTATAAAACATCCGCAATAATATATTGTATTAATACAATCACTTGCTGCTAGGCTCCGGACATGAGCTCTCCATTAAGAGGTTGGCATAAGAAAGTGCAAACGGGGACCCCATTGCAGTGCCCCATTTCTGTCTGTACCATGTATCCTCATGCAAAAATAATTCTGGTCCAACATAATTGAAACATATAAAAGATCATATTTGTATGGTCTAAGTTATTTGCTGAACAGTGGTTCTAAAAACTGCATTTTGCAGTTATATCCCATTCCTCTTCAATACTGATATACAAAGAATGTGCACCCTAAGTTACAAAAGAACATTTTTTCCCAAATCACTTTAGTTAAAATATTAAGGAACATGATGTGTATCTCTGAAGTAAGACTGGATTTTGTTGATATAAGGTCTCAAAATCATATCTACACATTCCAATGTTCTGTCTTTATGACATCAATTACTCATTGTAATAGGGTCCTGTGAAGGAAAGCGTACATTTTATATGAACCTTTGTGAGACGATAAATACACAGGTATCTCGGTTTGGACACCCTCATATATAGTTTCTTTAATTTGTTATTCAAGACTTTCGATATTGAGCAATATATTTTCCTATCTTTGCACCCAAAGAATATTATATTTTTGTGAAATACAGACTGGTAATATATTAATACCAAGACCCTGCTAGATGTGCGATTGTTATACTCGTGATTGTTTTCCTTGTATGTATGCTATACTTATTTTAAGGGGCTTTTGGTCAGCCTCTAATGCCTCAAATTTTGGATCAGCCACAGGCATATTTACATCACAATTTTACTATTGGCTGATTGGGTGTATCCACCTACCTCCAATGGAACACATAATGAACTGCAATAATTGTCTAGCAGACTTGCAATGATGGGAAGCGAGTGCAGACTAATACATCTGAAACAATTAGGCTACAGAAAATAAAGTAAGCTATTTATTGTAGCATACATATTTGAGATTGTTTTGTCTGAGATTTAAGTCAGTAGGTTTGAAGTTTGTACAGCATGCGTATGCTATATTTGCCTCCATACAAAGGTCAAACATAATGGCTTTACCAATGCTTGTTTTCGTTATTTCCAGGTAGAAAATATATTCCATGCGGAGAAACCACTTGCCTTAGACTCCATTCAGTTTGTTAGATGCTCCCGCCCCATCTCCAAACTAGAAAAGGTTTTAGTTATGCCCTGACAAGAGTAAATCTCTGACCATATGCGTGTTGGAATGGGCAATTAAATTTTCATGAATATCCACAAATTCTGCGTTTTTTGGGTGTTTACCAATTTGCTTAGGAGACAAGCACAAATGATACTTGGCCTGTGCACTGTGCATAAGGATTTAAATGAAACAGGTGAGATTCAGAACGTGTGATGTCGCACCATTATGACACTATCAAAAATGGGGCAGAATGCCTTATCTAGGAGACTTTGATAAATAAGTCAAATATTTGCTCACATGACTCCCTTACACATGCTAGAGTGAGTTGCCAGATAATATGCAAATGTTTGAAACACTTAACAGATAAAAGAAAATAAATTCCTGAATTGCCACATTTCAGGCGATGTAACGTATGATGATCAACCTCATCCAATGGTTATTGTCCATCCAATGTTGCTGTAACACCCAGTGAAGTGTGAAGTATTAACCTGTGATGAAGCCTATACATTACGGGTGCATACACTTGATCACTGACTTGGAGATTGATTGGAATAGCTCCAAACATCAGCATTGGTAATTGACTAACCGAGACTGAAGGTGGGACAATCCTCGGAAGTGGAGTACACAGCAAAGATTGAGGCACAGCGAATGCGTGCCAATAAAACGAGCCAAGTTAAGACCAGTACAGCATATTCCAACCTGACTTACAGTGAAGGCAGAAGAATTAACTGTGAACAACATAGGACGGTGTGGCACTTTGATGGCTCATTAGGAGAAGCCAAGCTTGAGTAGTCAAATCAAGTTCAAAGCAATGACATTCATGGGGGCTGCTCAATAATGTTAGATGCCGGACTATTATTTAGATGCATTGAGCATTGACAACACACCTGGAGTACTGCCCCATACCCTTCATTACGTCCGTTCCACAGCTAACGACCAGAGTGCAAAGTGAATGGCGTGCCAGAGGTTGCAGAATGAGGATGAATACCAAGTAATGCTGAACGTGTGTGCATCCATTAGAAGATATGGTTACAGAGAAAAATAAATCAATACAAATTCTCATGGCAAATGGATATAACAAAAAATGTATTGCAGTGTGGCAGTAGCCACTCTGTTCATTTTATTTCAATCTTTATTTCGATTTTAAAAAAACCATAAAAGATTACATAAAAACATCATACAACAATACTCCAAAGGGTAACCCGCCCGATAATACACAATTTTAAGAAACAATTTTAAAAAAACAATTTAAAAGCAGTTATAACAATGCTTTAAAACCCAAATACAAGGCTCCACGGTGACCAACTAAAATCAAACATCTGGTTCTAAATTGATTAACACTCACATGTTCATTAAAAATGCCTAAAATTTCAGTCCCATTCTCTTTCTTGTTAGGTCGACACTAAAAAGATATCTGCTTACACTAAATACAATTGCTTGTGTTGTATCTGTTCGCAATAATCTTCCTGCCTCATTACATGATCTAATACCCAAAAGTTGACAGATGGGTTTGATCCACTTCCTCCTAGCATTAGTGTAGGCTGGACAGAAGAATAGCACATGCAGTTCATTCTCTTTTGCACCTGTGTGGCAGATATCACAACAACCATTGTTTGCACCACCTACGCTACGTACCCATTTCATAGTATTTGCATTAATCTGCAAAATGCCGTAGCGAAATTTAAGGTAAAGAGATTTGGCAAGTTGTGGTTGAATTTCATCTAGAAAGGACTCGAATTTACCGTTTGGTTTTATTGTGAGAAACCTTGTGGATAAAGTACCTAGTTTTGGACAATGTGACAAAGTATCTTGTGTAAATGCCCAGAAAGTCTGTTTCAACAGCTTTTTTGATCCCAAAGACAAACCCTGAGGTTCCTCCCAAAACTGTTTTAGTCCTAGTTTATAAAACCAATCCTGAATATGATTCAACCATGGTAACCTTGTAATATTTTTAATTCTAAAAATTTCCTCCAAACCTTCTCTATAATGAACAAGTTCATCTGTGGACCACAAACGTACCCAAAATAATAGTGGCCGCAAAGCCGCATGCTGGTCAGTGCGGCGAATGTTTAAATCTATTACAAATGGTGTTAAAGGTGTGCGTGTTGGCAAAAATAACAATTTCTTAAAAAATGTATTCTCGTACACCATAAAACTATTCTTTGTCCCATGTCCCCACAATTCAGCCCCATATAGACAAGCAGGTTGTACCCTATATTTATATAACTCCAACGCAGGAGAGACAGCTTTAGATAAGCTGCTCTCATGCTTCCTTACTATTGGGACTGAATTTTGAATTAATATTGTTTTGCTTTTATCCAGCTGTGGTTTCCAGTTCATTTTAGAATCTAAAGTAATACCTAAATAATTAAAATTTAGCACATATTCTATCCTCTCATTTTTTACAGTTAAGTTTTTTTTAAAAGATTTGTGCGGATTAACTGCCATGTATTTTGTTTTAATAGAGTTGATTTCCAAGCCCTTTATTTCACAGTAGGTTTCGAAAGTATTAAGTAAGTTTTGCAGACCTTTGGGGGTTTGTGATATTAAAATTGTATCGTCGGCAAATAAAAGTGCCGGTACTGGCACCCCCAACTTGGGAGAGTCATGCTTGCAGCCCAAGAGATATTCAGGGATATCATTAACGTACAACGAAAATAAGGTAGGGGCCAGCACACAACCTTGCCTTACCCCCTATTTACTTGTATACGATCAGTAAGTTCGCCATTTGGCCCCCATCTAACCCTTGCAAAGTTATCCTCGTGTAACCTAATAATCTGCACGAGGATTTCCCCTGGGACACCCTGATCTCTTAATGATTTCCACAGGAGATTTCTGGGTATGAGGTCAAAGGCTGCCCTAAGGTCTACAAAAGCTATATACAGATGGGCTTTCTTAACTGTAATGTACTTCCAAATTATACAGAGAAATCTAAAAACCTGGTCAATAGTGCTAGTTTTTGCTCTAAAACCCGCTTGGTACTTGGATAAAATATTATACTCCCCAATCCAATCGCTCAGTTTATTTAAAATTTGACGTGCATATATCTTTTGTAAAACGTCAATTAGACTAATCGGCCGATAATGCGACGGGTCGTGGCGGTTACCCTTTTTAAAAATAGTTGCGATCTCTGCGCCCTCCACGTTTCAGGAATCGGTGCACCCGATGCAACTGTATTACACAAAAGATTAACATAGGGAGCCCAAACCTCCTTCTCATGCCTCCATAGGTCACCTGGTATCTTATCTGGCCCAGGGGCCTTCCCTTGTTTTATTGCATTTATTGCTACTATTGTTTCCGCTAAGCTAAAATGTAAAGGGGTCTCACTTGGGTGAATAACAAGTTCTTCAAAATTAAAATTAATATCATTTTTAGTGGTTGAATATAATTTTGAAAAATGAGTTACCCAGGTATTTGCATCATGGAAAAGATCCTTGTTACATTTTCCTTTTTGTTACCCTTAGATAATAAACGCCAAAAGGTAGCTTGGTCATTTGATTTACATGCTTTTATCAGCTCAGACCAAATATTATCCTCCCAACTTTTCTTTGCCTTGATTAATACCCCTTATAGTGAGTCCTTTTTTCCCTTAGGGTTACTATCTCCTTGTCCTTTGTTGCCTGAATCAGATCCTTTTTGCATTGCGGCATTCTTTATTATACCAAGGGTTCTCTAGCAAGGCTGAATTAGATATTCCCTTTTTAATTGTTTTGGGGCCTTACTTAATATTGGTTCAAGTCCCTCTACCAACCTATCGTGCATTTCCATGATTGGTATCTCTGTTAATGGTAAGTTTATATATGGAGAGACTATTTCTATGTAAGTTTCGTAATTTTTTTAAATAATCTTGTCATTCCCCAGAACCAAGGGCCATCTAAGTGCTCTTCGATTATTCGATAATAGAGGCTCAATTAAACTGTGACAAGGGTCACATCTCCTTAAATAACTTGGCTGAAATAGGGAAGCTGAGAGCGTCAAACATAAAGGACGATGATCACTCTCTGTTCTATCTTCAACAACTAGATCTTGCATCATAGGCCATAGAGGGATAGAAACCAATATATAATCTATATAACGTTTAGAATTACCCCGGATAAATGTTGGTAAGTTTGGGCTGTCAGAAGATAATCGCCCATTACAGGCGCGTAAACCATGGGCTGAAACCAGCCTCAGTAACTGCGCTACAGCACATGTACACAAAACTACTGGGCTACTATTCAATGCTGGAATATTATTGGCCAAGTCCTCATCTTCAAAAATATTTTCAAATCCAGCCACTGGTTCAAATTTATGATTAAAATCACCCCCAATGATTATCAGAGCACTCTTGTTTATTATAGTTAACATTTGATCCAGCTGCTCGATAACTTGAACATCTCTACTTGCAACACTTGGTCTACTATATATATTAAAAATGTAGACTTCCCTTTTGTCTGGTGCTAAAAACTTTATTCCCAATATATCTTGACAAGGGGAATCAATTTACGTAAAGTCAGCACCCAAAGTGATTTTTAACCAAATGGCAAGGCCTCCCGAGGGCCTTCCTCTCACTGAGGGAATTGCAGCAGTACTAAAAGTTTTAAACCCTATCTTATGGGGGTTTCTATTGCCCAGGTTTCTTGAAGGAGGACTATTTCACTCTGACCTATGTAATCCTGCCATATTGCATCCCTTTGGTTTTTCTTAATCCCTGCAATATTCCAAGAAGTCAACTTTATCTCTGTTTTACGTTTTTTACTAATTTGGTCACCATTTTTATTCTTACGTCCAGTTTCCAAACTTAGGGGCCGATTCGATCTCGGTCGGAGGCGCACCCAATACCATTCGGTCGGGAAAAAGCCATGCGAAAGCCAGTTTCCCGACCGATCCGTACAGCACACCGAACGAGCAAGTACGATGCGCACAACAGCAAAAATTCCGGCCGAGCCGTACTCACCCAAACCAGGTCCTGTTCTCCGACCGAGGCGAATCCGGAAACGCCGAATCGAGTCGCACGGAAGGGAAAATGCAGCCCCGTCCGGCCGGACAAGTACGATGCGCTTCCCGTACGCGCCGAACCCGTCGCTACGCACGGCACGTCAAAGCATCCGGGAGAGGCGCACATAAGCTCCGAATCGCGCCACAACACGATCCACGGCTACGAGACGAACACGGCACCGACGAGGACGAAGCGAAGCGACGAGGACGACGCGAAGCAACGAGAAGGACGAACGACACGAACCAACCATGAATCCCTTCGTCCCGATCATACCAATATTCTACATCTACTACCGGAACAGGCACGGACGCGTACGGCGCAGAAGGTAAGTCAGACACCAACCACAAAACACATACAACACGTACACGACACATCACACACACACAGAGGGATGCAGAATATACTTACACCAGCAACAGCAGCACCATAGGGGCGGGATGCCCATCACCAATGCCACATATGCACACAGGGGCCTGAATGCGCGCCACCACCCCAACCCAGGGGGGGCTGGATGCCTACCACTACTACCACCCTCAGCCAGGGGGGGCAGGATGCCTACCACTACTACCACCCTTAGCCAGGGGGGCAGGATGCCCACCACTACTACCACCCTCACCCACGGGGGGCAGGATGCCTACCACTACTACCACCCTTAGCCAGGGGGCAGGATGCCCACCACTACTACCACCCTTAGCCAGGGGGCAGGATGCCCACCACTACTACCACCCTTAGCCAGGGGGCAGGATGCCCACCACTACTACCACCCTCACCCATGGGGGCAGGATGCCTACCACTACTACCACCCTCACCCAGGGGGGCAGGATGCCTACCACTACTACCACCCTTAGCCAGGGGGCAGGATGCCCACCACTACTACCACCCTCACCCACGGGGGCAGGATGCCTACCACTACTACCACCCTCACCCAGGGGGGCAGGATGCCTACCACTACTACCACCCTTAGCCAGGGGGCTGGATGCCCACCACTACTACCACCCTCACCCACGGGGGCAGGATGCCTACCACTACTACCACCCTTAGCCAGGGGGCAGGATGCCTACCACTACTACCACCCTTAGCCAGGGGGCAGGATGCCCACCACTACTACCACCCTTAGCCAGGGGGCAGGATGCCCACCACTACTACCACCCTCACCCACGGGGGCAGGATGCCTACCACTACTACCACCCTTAGCCAGGGGGCAGGATGCCCACCACTACTACCACCCTTAGCCAGGGGGCAGGATGCCCACCACTACTACCACCCTCACCCACGGGGGGCAGGATGCCTACCACTACTACCACCCTCACCCAGGGGGGCAGGATGCCTACCACTACTACCACCCTTAGCCAGGGGGCAGGATGCCCACCACTACTACCACCCTCACCCACGGGGGGCAGGATGCCTACCACTACTACCACCCTCACCCAGGGGGCAGGATGCCTACCACTACTACCACCCTTAGCCAGGGGGGCTGGATGCCCACCACTACTACCACCCTCACCCACGGGGGCAGGATGCCCACCACTACTACCACCCTCACCCACGGGGGCAGGATGCCTACCACTACTACCACCCTTAGCCAGGGGGCAGGATGCCCACCACTACTACCACCCTTAGCCAGGGGGCAGGATGCCCACCACTACTACCACCCTCACCCACGGGGGGCAGGATGCCTACCACTACTACCACCCTTAGCCAGGGGGCAGGATGCCCACCACTACTACCACCCTCACCCATGGGGGCAGGATGCCTACCACTACTACCACCCTCACCCAGGGGGGCAGGATGCCTACCACTACTACCACCCTTAGCCAGGGGGGCTGGATGCCCACCACTACTACCACCCTCACCCATGGGGGGCAGGATGCCTACCACTACTACCACCCTTAGCCAGGGGGCAGGATGCCCACCACTACTACCACCCTCACCCACGGGGGGCAGGATGCCTACCACTACTACCACCCTCACCCAGGGGGCAGGATGCCTACCACTACTACCACCCTTAGCCAGGGGGCAGGATGCCCACCACTACTACCACCCTTAGCCAGGGGGCAGGATGCCCACCACTACTACCACCCTCACCCACGGGGGGCAGGATGCCTACCACTACTACCACCCTCACCCAGGGGGGCAGGATGCCTACCACTACTACCACCCTTAGCCAGGGGGCAGGATGCCCACCACTACTACCACCCTCACCCACGGGGGGCAGGATGCCTACCACTACTACCACCCTCACCCAGGGGGGCAGGATGCCTACCACTACTACCACCCTTAGCCAGGGGGGCTGGATGCCCACCACTACTACCACCCTCACCCAGGGGGGGCAGGATGCCCACCACTACTACCACCCTCACCCATGGGGGGCAGGATGCCTACCACTACTACCACCCTTAGCCAGGGGGCAGGATGCCCACCACTACTATCACCCTTAGCCAGGGGGCAGGATGCCCACCACTACTACCACCCTCACCCACGGGGGCAGGATACCTACCACTACTACCACCCTTAGCCAGGGGGGCTGGATGCCCACCACTACTACCACCCTCACCCACGGGGGCAGGATGCCTACCACTACTACCACCCTTAGCCAGGGGGCAGGATGCCTACCACTACTACCACCCTTAGCCAGGGGGCAGGATGCCCACCACTACTACCACCCTTAGCCAGGGGGCAGGATGCCCACCACTACTACCACCCTCACCCACGGGGGGCAGGATGCCTACCACTACTACCACCCTCACCCAGGGGGGCAGGATGCCTACCACTACTACCACCCTTAGCCAGGGGGCAGGATGCCCACCACTACTACCACCCTCACCCATGGGGGCAGGATGCCTACCACTACTACCACCCTCACCCAGGGGGGCTGGATGCCTACCACTACTACCACCCCCACTCATAGGATGGACAATGCATGACACAACAAGCACACCACAACCTAGGGAATGCAAGATTAAGACATCCCCCCACCACCATGACAAGCGTGTGTAGGCTGTGTCAAATGCCTACAACACCGAACATGACTTTCAACATACAATGTGACTCCCTAGCACATGTGCCACACATATATGTGTGTGGCACCCACAATGCAAGCAGCCCATGACCATTGTGGCAATGGGGCCTAAACCCCCATCATCACAGTGACCAAAAGGTAAGTGTGGGGTCCATAGCTGAAGCACATTTTGACCATTGTGGCAATGGGGTCTAAACCCCATCATCACAGTGACCAAAAGGCAAGTGTGGGGTCCATAGCTGAAGCACATTTTGACCATTGTGGCAATGGGGTCTAAACCCCCATCATCACAGTGACCAAAAGGCAAGTGTGGGGTCCATAGCTGAAGCACATTTTGACCATTGTGGCAATGGGGTCTACACCCTCATCATCACAGTGACCAAAAGGTAATTGTTGACAAAGAAAGAGCTGCAACTGCCAAACTGCATGGATCATTCCTGGTCACAGAACCAAAAACTCATCTGTGGCAAAGTAGTGTATGTGTCCCATTGCAACATAAATTGGGGGAGCCAAATACCCATGGGGGCTGAGACCGTCAACAGTCATCAATGACACAATGACAGAAGTGACCATCAGAATGCAGAACCACATATTTGCACCAATGGGCACACAAATGCAGATACCCTGTGGAGACAGCAGATGTGAGGTGAACAGATACCATACCATGGCAGCAATGGGACACACAAACCATGATCACTGTGCTGACCGATGACCTAGGAGTCCCAGGGACAGCAGGGGAAACACACCAAACAACATACAGCCAATGGCACACCCAAGATATGCCAATGCAGTGGTGCAGATGCACAAACACAAACAGGCAGACCAACACTGTCATCATACACAGCAGGTGAGGGGTGGGGGTGCCAGTGTCCCCAGGCAACCACACAACACATGAGGAGAGCTGAATACCAATCATACAGATGTGCATACACTGCCACACTAAGGTAACTCATGGATCCAAATCCCCTATGTGGGCAAGCAGGCATTGTCAGGTGAGAGGGAGCACAAAACACACATGTCACACAGGCACGTAGGAACAACAACTGACACAGCAAGTCACAGACACACCACAGCACCACCCCCAGGGCCCCACAATGTGGTGACCCTGGGCTGAATAAAAATACCACTGTGATGACAAAGCTAAATGTCGTTCACACTGTGAACCACAGTCAGGTGTCCTGAGCAACAAACTACCATCACACCTACACAAGCACAAATCAATCAGCATGGCCAGTAAGCCAAGGCCAACATGGAGGCAGGGGCCTAGCCGGGCAACAACTCTCATCTGCACACACTCAACACCACACCCCTCGACCTCCAACAATGTGCAGCAGTGAAGTACACATGCACTGGTGACATTGCACATGCACCCATGACTATTCCAGGGTGGTGGGTGGGAACCAAGGTGTAGAAACACATCACACATGGACACTCAACAAGACTCCTGAATGTCTGACACACTGCACACTACGCTGTACATGGACATGACGGCAATACCACACCGACCAATGGGATCCCAGCCACAGTCACACACCAATGAAGAAGCCAAGGTCACCCACAAAGAACACACATAGACAACAACCAACATTGCAGCCCGGACCCTGAGGAGTGCCATCAGTCACACACACAACGTGTCACAATCACTGAAAGATAACACAAACTGGAAATCACATGACAGGGGCAAACAACAAGTGCCAAGGGGAAACCTGACTGTGACCCATCTGCGTCTGCACACAAACTCAGCCCTGACAGCAAACACACCTATGGGTGACACCCTGATGACCAGTAATGTGCCATGCACCCACATCACAGAGAACACAGGGAGAAGACTTTGGGGGAACATAGCTCAAGTCAGCAAGCATCACAAACAGGTACAACACTAGGGATCACAGCATGCGCAGATGAATGAAAGTGAACACACAGACATGCACATACAACACACACCTTGGGCGCAGGCAATGTCACACGTGTACACACTGCCATGAGGGGACTCCACTCCTGTGTGAGGAAAGCTGTGCCATATGTTGCCTCAGTAGGGCCCCATCATGTCAGCTGAGCACTTGGTCACACAATCAACAATTAGCACCAAATGAGGGCTCCCATCACATCAGCCTGGTCATGGATGTGCCAACGGAATCATCAGCACAGATCCAACACACTTGTATAGCAATGTTGCACTGACTACACGGATGAGTCCCTCCCCATTGATGCCCAAACCTGCATGTCCACTGGAGATGGCAACACGGTCAGGGAAGTAGACAAATGCAACGATGGCAGGCACAACAGATGTGCAGGGGTGGAAGCCACAGATATGAAATTGCCAATGTAAGTAGGAAACCCATTGCCAAATACTGAACACATGACACCCTCAGATGCTGCTATTGATGACATGGATACACCACATGATAGGACACATTCCCCCTGGACCACATGGGTTCCTGCACAGTAACACTTCATAATCATGATACCAGATATCACCATCACTGCAGCAAGGGCATGGTTAGCTGCACCAACAACATGTACATCTGAAACATGAGCACTAGAGAAAAGAAAGTTGCTTTATTCAGCATATGTGTTGTTTGATAACGACGTCCAGAAGAAATTAGAGCAAAGGCCAATGGCCAGTCCATTGTCAAAGTTCAAACAGGGTGACACTGGCAGATGTCACCCTACGCATGCCTGCACAAAACCAGGGACAATCCACTAGGAGGGGCAACCGGGGGGCAGGCCAGGCACCGCAGGGACAGGATCAGGGCTCACCAGGGGGAGTCAGGGAAGGGGTGGTGGGTGCTGGAGAGCCACTGACAACTGCAGTGGAGGTGTCTGACATGGTGTGTGCCGGCACAACTGGGGGCATGACTCAGATGTCGTGGGTGCCGGCACAACTGCAGTGGACCCTGCAGATGGGGTGGACAGGTCCGCCACTGCAGTGCCCAAGTCAGACAGGGCGGTAGTGGACTCCACTGCAGTGCCTACCTCCAGGGGAGGAGAATGGGGAACAGGCAAGGTGGGTTGGACAGAGGGGAGGACACCCTCACCACATCAGTGGCACAGACAAGCGCAGCGGGGGTGTGGTGCTGGGAGAGCAAGTGGCAGGGGAGAAGGCCGGATCCTCTTGGGGATGGTATATCTGTGGGTGGGGGAACCTGGGGCAGGGTGTGGTGGGGGCACCTGTGCAGTGGGGGCCTGAGGGATGGAGGACGGAGACCTTGTGCCTGAGCTGCAGGGCGGTGGCGGGGTCTTGCTCTTACCACTCCGGGGGACTTGCGGGTGGGGGCCTCAGTCCGTCTGCGCCTGGGGGAGGGTGTCCGGGGGCGAGGGGCACTCTGCTCCGTGTGGGTGGGCTTCCTCTTCCCCCGGGATGCTGGAGCAGCTTCATCGGTGGGGAAGAGGCCGAGGTCACAGAGGAAGAGCTGCTGTGACTTTGGGGTTGCATGTGAGGCAAGGGAGGGTGCTTTGGAGGGAGAGGGAACTGAGGACTGCGCAGTGCATGTGGATGCGTGTATGTGTTCCAGGGCCCCATCCCCTGTGAGTCTGGATTCAGTCCCCTGAATGTGCGTGCGTGTGCGTTTTGTCATTGGCGTGTGTGTCAGTGTGCTGGATGTGTGTGTGCTGGTGTGTGCCTGTGGAGGTGTGTGTGTGCTTGGGACGGGTAAGGTGCTGGGGAGTGTGGATGGAGCAGAGGCAGGAGGGGTGAGGGACCATTTGAGGAGGGACACTGCTGCCGTCAGGGAGGAGTCCATGGACCTATTGCCCCTCTGTAGGTCAGACATGCCCGATGAGATGCCCTCCATGAACGACACCAGCTGAGTCAACAGCGCGGTGTGCGCATGGAGGACACTCAGCATGGCTGTCTGCCCTACATGGAGCTGGCGAAGGAGGTACACAGACTCCTCACTCAGGGCAGCAGGGGACACAGGGGCAGGGGGTGCGGTGCCTGGCCCAAAGGAAACACGCTCCCGGACATGGGAGCCTCCACGGACCTGGGGAATGGGAGCCGATGGGAGGGCGGTGGTGGTGCTGGTGGTGGCGGGGACAGCAACACTAGCTGGGGTGTGGTGGCTGCTGACACCCGCCTCCACAAGGGAGTCATCCTCCGAGTTGCTCTGGTCCTCAGCTGAGGTGGATGCTGCTGAGGACTCCTCGGTGTGGCTCCCCTCGCCCTCCGTGCCACTGGGTCCCTCCGACCACTCCTCGGCTGCTGACCCAGTCTGGCTCTCCGGCTCCTCCTGGTCCGTGGAGCTGTCCCCTTCCGTGGCCGTGGATGTATCTGCAAACAATGGGGATACAGACAGACATCAGTCACCTGCACATAACGCACACACCACTGTGAGCACAGCACATCACAGAGCAAGCCCTGGCATCATCAGTTGTACATTGCTAAAAGTGCCCTAACTGAACAGGAGAAGTCAATTGTCAGTCTGATGCCAAGCATGGCACTCACATCCCACATGGCCTTGCACCCATCTGTCTGGTGTCTGTTGGATTGCAACACCCCAGTGTTGACACATGCACCAAGTACACAGTAGTTGGACAGTGCAGAGGACACGGTGTGGACACATCACAGCTCTTGCCACTGAGTCAGTACAGGTTTCCGGATGAAAGGGATGCCCAGAGTCAAATAGGAAATGCATGTGATGCATACCAGCGACAGACACCATGATGCACCCATGTCCTGATAGCCAGCGCCACTATGGTGTGCATGTAGCACATGTCACTCCCCTGCAGGCTCACCAATCAGTAGACACATGCCATGGCGGAGGCATGACTGCAAAGTCATACATCACTGTCTCAGTGATGTATGGCTTTGCAGCCAGACAACAACACTCTGCACTGTGTCACAATAGTAGGTCATGGGGAATGCAAGTCCTGGAGCTGCACAAGTGCACATGTACATCCCCCCACAACACATCCTCTTAACCCTCATCTGTCCAGGTCATACCTATTGGACATATGGGAGACCTGTGACACTACCCTCTGAACCTGAGCCCCTCACACTCTGCTGTGCATGGGGAACAGCTGCCTGAACTTCACATTTACATGCCCCAGTCTGCATGGGCAGCTGATCAGACACCTATGTGTCACACAAGTATCGTCTCCTATGGTCACATCTCCAGTGGCATGCTGAGCCTCTACCAAGAAACTCCACAGCAGTCCTGGCGACTAATCTACAGCACACTGACACAGAGGCAGACACCTGAGGGGTCAAATCACTGTGCACAATGTGTCCGCTGATACACGGGAGTGGGAGTACAGAGTGTATTGTATGGCCTGGAGTAGGCATGACTGTCCAGCCCCACATGAATGAGGGATGAGCCCTGGACTGTAGGCAGCTGGCTAAGTATGTGTGACACACGTCATATACATACTCCTGGGGCCCAAACATTGTTCCCACCCACAGCATGGGTGTGTGCCAGATACCCCAGCCACATGTGGTGGATCAGCTCAGCAATTGGACCACAGATCAAAGTAACACGCTGAATACATGTCAGAATACAGGCATTGTGTAAGCAATGGACCCACCCATGATGCCCACCACAGAGTCAGGGAAACAGATGCTGTCTCCCACCTTGAGTCAAGCAAACTGCAAGGACACAGTCCTAAGTGACAGAATTCCCTGCATGTAAGGGCCACACCTGGGTATCAGATGAGGAGTGGGCAGTGCACAATAGAGGGACATGGCTCCTGGACAACATGACTGCTGTACTGTGGCAGTTTAACCAGGCCCGAGGAGGGCACATAGCATGTTAGACAGAGTACACAGTGCAGTCTTTGACTCACCCCCTCCTTGCTGCTCTCTGGCCTTCAGCTGCCCATCCAGGTCTGGAAAGACCACCGCCAGGATCCTGAGCATGTGGGGGTCAGGGTCCGTGTTCCGCCCCTCCTGCGAGGAGGCAACAGCTTCAGCTGGACCCGTGCAATCCTCCGGGTCCAGCCCCGAAGGTCCTGCCACCTCTTTTGGCAGTTGCGGATCCGGCGCTTGTAGACCCCCACGGACCGGACAGCCCGGACGATGTCCTTCCATATCTCATGCTTCCGATGGGCAGAAGCCTGTCAGGATGACAAAGTGATAAGGCCATTACTACACATGCAACATATCCGTGCATGACACAGTTGCATATACATGTCGCAATCACAGGGGCACATGGTGTACACAGGCAGTGCACGGCTGCCCATGGACAGTTTTCCAGAAGTCACTACATGGTATCATTGCATGGGGAGTAAAACCCTGTTCAGAAGCACTGTCACTGCACCATACCTGTCCAGTGCAAGTCACCACACACTATGGGGGTGACAACTACTCAGTGAGCCTGCTAGCCAGTGGCGTGCTGACTCTCAGCCTTGCTAGTCAGACAAAATGCACATTCAGAAAGGCAGTGCACAGAACACTCACCTGCTCCCCTGGTGTCCCATACAGCTTGCTGTACTGTGGAAGTAGGCTGTCCAGCAGGGCCTGGTTCTCCTCAAGGCTGAAGGCTGGGGCTCTCTCCACAGTACGTGCCATTGCAGGGTCCAGAGGGGCAGAGACAGCAGCAGTGCAGTGGCAGATGTCGTCCTGGAGCATGTAGTGCAGGCAAGTGGGCTCTCAGGGGAACAGGCAGCAATATATATGTGCTGGAGAGGCAGATACTGTCCCTTGTGTCCAAAGTGATAGGTCCAAGTCGTTTGCATCTTCTGAATCTGGCCAATCCATGGAATAGCAGCACCAAAACACGCCCACAGCATCCTTCAAAACTTCAACTTCATGACATACATGATTTTGCAACATTGTTGTGGGTGACCAACTGATTTTCCAGCAACCGACTCGTTCGAAATTCGAAAACGCGTCCGTTGCCAGGCAAGCCCATTGTCAATGGGTGCGCACCGATCGGTCCATTGCGGTACAACGCGCACAGGGGTACAACGCGTACCCGCACACATTGAAAGCAATGGGCCGGCCGGAGGCACCGATCGGTCCATTGCAGTTCAACGCGCACAGGGGTACAACGTGTACCCGCACACATTGAAAGCAATGGGCCGGCCGGAGGCACCGATCGGTCCATTGCAGTTCAACGCGCACAGGGGTACAACGCGTACCCGCACACATTGAATGCAATGGGCCGGCCGGAGGCACCGATCGGTCCATTGCAGTTCAACGCGCACAGGGGTACAACGCGTACCCGCACACATTGAAAGCAATGGGCCGGCCGGAGGCACCGATCGGTCCATTGCAGTTCAACGCGCACAGGGGTACAACGCTGCACCGCACACATTGAAAGCAATGGGCCGGCCGGAGGCACCGATCGGTCCATTGCAGTTCAACGCGCACAGGGGTACAACGCGTACCCGCACACATTGAAAGCAATGGGCCGGCCGGAGGCACCGATCGGTCCATTGCAGTTCAACGCGCACAGGGGTACAACGCGTACCCGCACACATTGAAAGCAATGGGCCGGCCGGAGGCACCGATCAGTCCATTGCAGTTCAACGCGCACAGGGGTACAACGCGTACCCGCACACATTGAAAGCAATGGGCCGGCCGGAGGCACCGATCGGTCCATTGCAGTTCAACGCGCACAGGGGTACAACGCGTACCCGCACACATTGAAAGCAATGGGCCGGCCGGAGGCACCGATCGGTCCATTGCAGTTCAACACGCACAGGGGTACAACGCGTACCCGCACACATTGAAAGCAATGGGCCGGCCGGAGGCACCGATCGGTCCATTGCAGTTCAACGCGCACAGGGGTACAACGCGTACCCGCACACATTGAAAGCAATGGGCCGGCCGGAGGCACCGATCGGTCCATTGCGGTTCAACGCATCACTGTATATGTGACTGGCATAGGTCAGCATGCCTGTCTCAGATGGACATATGCCAGCCACAGATAGCTCCCAGGGAGTGAGGGGCACACCTACATCACGACAGCCTGTCCAAACCTTATCATAAGGCATGTAAGGCTGCATTTCCTATTGTGTGTATGTTGGTGTACATGTTGTCCTGTGGGTGTCACCTGTGGGCAGCCACCCCCAGGCTGTGCACGTGTTCATGGGGACAGGATCCTGGGTGTTACGTGTACGTGACCACTGTGATGTGCAACTGTTCATATCTGTGCATGTGTCATGGTCACATTTCACAGTGGTGTTTGTGTATGTCATGTCACATACCCCGTGAGTCCCATGTGGGACGGTATGTTTGAGCCAGGGTGTCCCAGTGGCACAATAGTGATGGCCCTCCACAGTCTTTGTGCATGTAGTGTTTACAATGTCTCTGATTTCATGTGCACAATGGGAGACAGTCTCCACATCCACGTTGTGTGTGCATGGACTCTGATGTTGTGCGTGTGTGTCACAGACGTCCATGGCTGTCCTGCCATGGCAAGTGTGGCCACTACCTGTGGGGGTCATGTTTGTTTTGCTGTGGTGTACACATGATACTCCAGGTGATGCCAGTGTCCATGTGGCATTACAGGGTCCCTGGGAATGTGCCTGTCGTTGAGCTGTGGTGCCTGGGGCACATCTGTCCTCACATGTCACTGTGGGGGTGACTGTGACACAGCATCATGATATCCAATGGGCCAACCTGGGACAAATTGATGCCACCTGTAGGACCGTGTTGACAGATGTTGGCCATGTATGTACCATACATGTCGTTCCGGTACTGCACACTTCATGTAGTTGTGCCTCATGATGATGTATGTTGGGATCTTGAGTGTGTTCAATGCCGCATATGTGGGGTGACTGACGATCTTGCTTACTTCTCCTCTGCACTGCAGGGCTCCTGCTGTCCATCGGCCATTCCCAGACCTGGCAACGATGGTGGAACGGGACAGCATCCGACGGTACCGCTTCACCAGGCAGCTGATTGAGGATTTGGCAGTGCAGTTGTCCCCACATTTGCAGCCTGGCCGGCCGTATCCTACAGCGCTGACCCCCAAGGTGAAGGTGATGGCAGCCCTACACTTCTT